>JARFYF010000112.1:76144729-76155070 GCA_030265395.1 Rhina ancylostomus | reverse complement strand
ATTTCCCTTGTTACATCCAGGGACCTAACTGATTTTTTTTAACTCTACTTTTATTCAGCTCTACATTATTACAGTTCAGTTTTATGATAAGATCATTAAGAGAATAGTTTCTTGCAATCCAAAATTTTACATCAGCTACCCAATGTAACAATCAGTTAAGGGATTACTCAGTGGAACATGAAATCACATGGTGCAGGTGTCTCAGGTGTGATGCCCTCCCCCTTCACAAATTACCAACCTACAGTAAGTAGGTGATTGGCCTCAGTGCCCCGAGTTAAATTGTGAAAATTAACCAAAGGTCCTGCTTCTAAATGCTATCCAGTAACCTTGCTGAAATGTACACAGTATATTGATGACAGGAGAGGAAGGGATCAGGATTAATTGTGACATTCTCCAGGGCTGACAGACTAATTCCCCCAGATGATGCAACAAAAAAAAAACAGAATAGATAAGGGAGGCCACATAACCCATCCACACTACTCTAAAAATATGAAATTGTCACTAATAAATAGTACATTATTAGGAAGGCTGGGCAAGCAAATGAAAGAGTAGGTTACACAGGGCTATGGAAATAGATTTAGATTTGGAAAGAAGCGAGGACTCAAGTTTAGCATAAGTGCTGACATGGACTAGAAGGGCCAAATTGCCCCCTTCTGTGCCATATATTGTACACTATGGAATCTTGTGTAATCCTGCTTGGTAAATAAGTAAGAAGAAATTACTTATCCAGAGAATGTTGAGGAGAATGGCATAGATGCCTTTAAAAGCAAGATAGATAACCCCCTAAGGGAGAAAGAAACAGAAGGTTTTGCCCCTTTAACCAGCTGTTGTGGTTTAACTTAAAATAAAATTCCAGATATATCTTTTCTATTCTGATTAGTGTCTCGAATACTTTGTTAAATAGCCTTCTTTTTTTAAGGCTGAATGTTCTCAACTTCTCTAAATTTTACTCACAACTCCATCCCCTGACACAACAAAACAGCAATGTGATTCTGTTTGTGACTATATTCAACTTTCTCCCATCACTGGAGTCACTGACTTTTTCTGGTTGATAATTCCATGGGCTGTTACAGCTCTTCAGTATCTTACTCAAATAGCTATTACTCATGTGCAGAATGAGACAAGCAATTTTAGCATAATGATCAAGCAAGGGCATGCCAATTGAATCTGATCCTGTCCTTATCCAACATGGACATGTACATTTGATAGCTGGGGTCACTGTGCAAAGACACAGAGTAGAACTCATAGCTGCTTATTTTTCCATGACTTGCTCAGAGTCAAAGTGATCTTTAGTTCATGACAATGCACTCACATTGCCATTGATGGAACTAATACAGTATGTTCCTGATTAAGTTGATAAATACAAAAAGAGTTTCTTCTTTATCACAAAATGGATCAAATGTCAAGTTTTCACGAATTTCTAGTGTTTTATGAGATTCTATGCACTCAGCATCCAATGAAGTTGAAACATAGCAAAAGACAAGTAACAATCCTTGATACCAGCTAATGATAAGATTTTATTTTCTCTCATTGGCTCGTATCCAAGATTTTGGCAAATAATGAGGACAGCCTAATAATTTGGGGGTTCTTTACTGATGTTAAAGAGCATAGCATTCCTTTTAATGGACTTCCACACGAAAGACATAGATAAATACAGTACAATACAGGCCCTTCGGCCCACAATCTTGTGCCGAAATTTTATCCTGCTCCAAGATCTATCTAACCCTTCCCTCCCACCAAGCCGTCCATTTCTCTACCATTCATGTGGCTACCAAAGAGTCTCTTAAATGTCCCTAATGGATCTGTCCCCACAACTTCTGCTGGCAGTGCATTCCACACACCCACAACTTTCTGTGTAAAAACTTACCCGTGACTTTCCCCTTATATCTTCCTCCAATCACCTTAAAATTATGCCCCCTCATGTTAGCCTTTGTCGCACTGGGAAAGAGTCTCTGACTGTCCACTCGATCTATGCCTCTTATCATCTTATACACCTCTATCAAGTCACCTTTCATCCTCCTTCCCTCCAAAGAGTAAAGCCCTAGCTTGCTCAGCCTGTCCTCATAAGACACGCTCTCCAATCCAGGCAGCATCCTGGTAAATCTCCACTGCACCCTCTCTAAAGCTTCCATATCCTTCCTTTAATGAGGCGACCAGAACTGAACACAATACTCCAAGTGTGGTCTAACTAAAGTTCTATAGAGCTGCAGCATTACCTCGCAGCTCTTGAACATAGAACATAGAACAGTACTGCATAGGAACAGGCCCTTCAGCCCATGCTGTCTGAGCCTAATATGATGGTAAATTAAACTAACCCCTTCTGCCTGCACATGATCCATATCCCTTCATTCCCTGCATATTCATGTGCATATCTAAACACCTCTTCACCACTATCATATTCCACCACCACCCCTAGCAGTGTGTTCCAGGTACTTCCCACTCCTTATGTAAAAAAACTTGCCCTACACACCTCCTTTATACTTTTCCCCTCTCACCTATGCCTTCTCATATTTGACATTTCTACCCTGGGAAAAAGATTCTGACTGTCTACACTATCTAAGCCTCTCATAATTTTATAAACTCCCACCAGGTCACCCCTCAGTCTCCAATGGTCAGAGAAAACAATCCAAGTTTGTCTAACCTCTCCTTATAGCTAATACCCTCTAATTCAGGCAACATCCTGGTAAACCTCTTCTGCACCTTCTCCAAAGCCTCCACATCCTTCCTGTAATGGACTGAGCAGAACAGCACAAAATACTCCAAGTGCGGCCTGACTAAAGTTTTCTACAACTGCAACATGATTTCCTGATTCAAATGCTCAGTGCCCCAACCAATGAAGGCAAGCATGCCATATGCCTTCTTTACTACTCTGTCCACTTGTGTTGCCACTTTCAGCTAGCTTTGGACTTGGACCCCAAGATCCTTCTGTACATCAATGCTGTTAAGGGCCTGAGCACTAAGACAATCTAATCTCTTCAGCCTTCCCTCCTCCGAATATCTAGTCTCTGAATACTAAACTTGGTGCCACTTTATCAGTAACTCTTAATTTATTTCAACTTTTCCTTTTCTCTTTACATTTTCAGAATGTTCTGATCAACAGGCTCTTAACCCTCACCTTTGTTTCTTAGTTTTAAAAAAGTAACAAGGAGAAATGTTGCTATCTATGGCATAAATAATCCAAAATTCCACTTAGATAAATGCATTGTATCATCATAATGAGATGACACCATGTTTCCTGAAATGTCTATTTTGTCAACTGGATCATGCAGATTGTCACCTAATTAAAGTAGTGATCTTGACAGCCATATCACATTTAGAATTCTGTGCAACTTTGTCCAGGAAGACCAGCCGACACACAAGCACATTATATTAGTCATCTTTAGGGAGTGTAAATCATTCCCATAACATCAGCTGCTGTGATCCACTTATGAGTTTTCTTAAAGGAGTATGACTTATGAGTCTAAGGGTGGAGCTATAACAGTGAACACTGTGAGCCTGCTGGCAAGGATGAGGATTGAATCAGAATTAGAATCAGATTTATTATTGGTGTCTTATATAATGTGAAATGCGTTGTTTTGCAGCAGCAGTATAGTACAAAGACATAAATTACAAAATAAATAAATAGTGGGGAAAAAAGAACAGTGAGGTAGTGTTCATGGGTTGGGGACAGTTCAGAAATCTGATGACGGTGGGGAGAAAGCTGCTCCTGAATCATTGACTGTGGCTCCAAGGATGCCTCTATAGAAAATGAAGACTTCAACAAGAGAAGAAATGAAACAGAATGAAATCAAAGTGTGTGAGAAATTCTGGTGGTGGTAGAGGTAAATGAAATAGAATGAAATCAAAGTGTGTGAGAAATTCTGGTGGTGGTAGAGGTTCGCTTTTCAGATTGGAGGCCTGTGATTAGTGGTGTGATACTGGGTCTGTGTTGGGTCCTTGGGTCCCCTCTTGTTTGCCAACAATATTAACGATTTGTATGAGAATGTAAATGGCATGGTTAGGAAGTTTGCAGATGAAACCAAAATTGGTGGTATAGTGCACAATGAAGAAGGTTATCAAGATCATCTGGAAAAGTGGGCCAAGGAATGGCAGGTAGAAGTTAACTTAGTTAAGGTGCTAAGTGTTGCATTTTGGAAAGTTAAACCAGGGCAGGACTAAATGTTTTAGCAAAAGAGGAATCACACACTGCACTGGGAAATGTTGTGAATCAATGTCAATATAAAAAATTGTGTGCTTAGATTGTATTGCATCTTTGTGGAATAAGATGTGCGATCTACTAATATTGTTAAATCTCTCAGAAGAAATTTATAAATGTGCAATAAATACATAGTTAAGACATGGTGAGGTGTTACATTATTTGTGAAGTGGCATGACTTTGTGAGTCAGCATGTTCAAAACAATTTTCATAACTGATAGTTATAATTTATGAGTTCCCTGCAGAAATATGCTACACAAATACAATATCATGCTGAAAGTGCAGCTTTGTAGAGAAAGGGAATACACCAGCATCCCAGCTCCATTATTTCAAGCTGCAGTTCAATAAAGCCAACTGGAGTTATTTCCATGTTTCCTTATGATGCAAAAGGAGTTCAGTCAGCCCATCTGTGCCAGCTCTCTAAGTAATCTCATCAATCCCATTCCCCCACTCATTTCTCCGTAATTTTTCCTCATACATGCTCATCAACATTCCCCTGATTCCCTTACTTGCCACCACACTGGGGGTAATGTACAGTCGACAATTAATCTAACAACCTCAACATCTTTTGAACAGCCCTGGAAAACCCATATAGTCACAACAAATTCAACACAGACAACACCAGAGGTCAAGGTTGAACCTGGGTCAGTGGAACTGTGAGTCAGCTACTTTACCTGCAGCACCTCTGTGCCACCTGATGTATACAGATAATGACTGACTTGCTTGTAGAGCTGTGGATTTCAGTGTGTGAGTTTAGTATACTGCCATTGGTTTATTACAACTGGTAACTAAATTATTTTTCCTTCATTTTATATCTGGGATCAAAATTTGCTCCTGAGCAGCATCACATCTGGGAGTAAATTAATGTCAGGTCTGAGTAAACAATATTATCCTCTCATAATTGTCTCTCTAAGGCTCTAAATGATTCTTGTTTCTTTTTTTCTTACTTGTTTGTCAGCAAGGAGATCCTTTTAGATGATTATAAGGTGGTTTTCTAGGATTTAGACAAAATGAGATTCCAAACATCTTTTTCTTTATAATACCTGCCTTCAGAAAATCTTAGGGGTAACACTGGTGTGTCTCAGTCTCATACTACCACATTATCTTATTGACTCATTACATTAGTCTGAATTTCTGTGCTTGTATTTCTTACATTAATGAAAATCCTGCCTGATTTTTCCATTTTAGAAATTGCTTCACATCACCAAAATATTCAGATTAATGATCAGAAAAAGCATGCAGAGAGTTATATTTCCATCAGTGAAATCAGGAACTTGTAATGGATGAGTATTGAGAGAAAAAAACAGTCTGTTAGCAAGGAAAGACCATAAAAAAATTATGAACCAAGATCCCCAGACTCTTTATGATATTTTGGTAAGAGCATCCAGAAACAGAAAAATGGTATATGTTAAGTGACAGGTCTGACCTAACATTCAGATGCTAGTATATTTGTACAAGTTATACTGTATCTGAGGTAACAAGCCTGTGTTAATGCATTCTGGATTTCACTGAAAGACAGGACTTTGCCACGGCACAGTTACTTAAAGGCAGCACAATGAGAAAGGATTAATGTGACCGAGGACACTGAGACAGTATTTTAAATTTTCAAGGGATTTATATGACCCATAGGGAAACAGGGATAATTGTTTCTGGATTTGAATATTTGAAGGGACTTAGGAGACATAGAAATGGAAGGTGGCTTAGAGGTTATATTTGCACTTGATGTGTAAAAGAAGTTTAAACCTGGTGATAACTATCCATGGGACAGATACAATTAAAAAGTTGTACTGAAGGAATTTATGTTCATAATTGGGATTGTATGTTAAACTGCAGCTTTCCATATATTGCAGCATTTGAATCTGTATTTGATTTTCAAATAAATTGTAACTTTTGAAGTAATATTTCAAATAACTTTTTAAAGATAAATTTGCTTTTGCTACAGCAATGTGATACTGGCCTTGGGTAGACATTTGTGAGATTAGTTCTTTAACATCAAAATCTGGTCTGACAAAGATAAAAACAGATCAGAGTTAGTTTCACTGAAAATGGGTTTCTGAGCATTGGGAATATAGCCCTCTTTCAGAATCGGGTGCATTCTGGCTTCTTGGATATGTCAATACCAAGATCTCAAGTTAAACCATTACTCAGTCAACAGATCATTGAAATATAAATAAACCCAAACTTATATGTATCATTCCTATCATGTAACTTCTCAGTGAACATAACTGAGAATGTTCAACAGGGTCAAACCCTTCATTTGTACTTGAGGCACCAATAAAGCAGGGAGGTGGAAACATGATCGAAAATGACAACCATTTGTTGTTTTAAGTGGGGCAGCTAAGCAGACTTTCCTACAAGTGGATATGGAAATTCAAAGACAAATTGTTCTGAAAAACTGCCCAGAGGAAATGCAGGGTAAGTATAAACCTGTTATGCTAGAGAAAAAGGGTGCTGCAATTATATGCAGAAGCAGAGTGAAACCAACTGAAATACTAATGAATGTTACAGTAGTCAGTTTGAAGGTCACCAGACTTCAAAGATGGAGGTGATGGAGGTGAAATGACCATCTGCTCTGGACTGGCTTGTCACTGCAGCTGGAATGTAAGTGTTGATTTGATCAGACTGACCAAACTGGTTTATAACCAACACAAACTGCCAAGCCAGGAAGGTTGCATGTATAATCATATTAGGCATGGTTATTAGCAACTATTAGGCATATCTATTGCCATATTCATCATACTTGTTGACATCTTTTATCATTTTGCACTAAAATTGACTTTTTTTGTTCTAATTGTTTTCTTTCTTGTAAAAATTATTTAATTTATGTTTAATTTTATGCTTTACTTGTGAATGCTGCTTATATGATGCTATGTGCCTGTGATGCAGCTTCAAGTAGGTATTTTATTGTATCTGTACTTGTGCATTGGACAATAAACTTGACTTTGATTTTTACCTATTGGCCTTACTCATCATCACATTGAGCACAGCTATTGCTATGTCATTAAAATAATGGGCATATTATTGTCATCTTTTTCGGAATGTTAGATATAATCAGTTCTATTTTTCATTACCAGCTATTGTTAGTGCTTTTGTTATTATCTTCATACCAAGCAATCTGTGTTATATTCATAGATAAATAAAGGCAGAAGTGTTGGATTTAACTCTCTTTGTTTGACTGAATTGTGCCTACATGATTTTTGGGCTCAAGCTAAATAAGACAAAGAGTTTGGATATTACCAGTGTTTTTCTTTCCATTTGAGATTAATAACTAAAACAGGAAACATACAGATTTAATTCATTGAGCAGTTGATCAAATCCACCAGAGTGAAAACCTCTTCTCTCCGATGAAGAGCTTATGCCCCTTGAAGCAATGTGCATTTGTCAGTCCCATCAGACACAACATAATATTCGTCCTTTTATTTAGCTGTGGCTCCATTCAAATAGTAAGTTCATTTAAGTTAAATATATACACAAACATGGCTACTTTGAATTGCAGAACATTTAATTGTCTTTAAATAACTTGGGGCCACGTTAGATACTCACTGATAACTGGCAAGTTTCTGTGGAGATTTCTAATTATCATATTAATAGACAAACCATTCTTTCTGTTACAACTAATTTGTTGTAAGGCTGAACTACCACCACGTCTGTTATAACTGCTGTTATAGCTCCTTAATTAGGAGACTATGGTTCGCTACAAAATAAAGCTGTCTAATCAGATTGTTCCAACGCAAGAGAGAATCTCTCCTGACAATTTTCCATCACACTTATTTGTTTAGTAACCAAGTTTCCAATATGGATATCTATTTTAAGGTTTGAAACTAGATTATACAGATTGATTTCTTATGAAATTCATATTGCAGAAGCTTTTATTCCATTAGACTGGCTGGATCTGACTCCAGATCTCAGGGATAAAGAATTGGTGTTAATTTACTTGGCCCTTTGTCTATTATATCAGCTACACAAGGTACTCAGATGAGATCACTTCTTTTGATAGTGCACTTTTATTTTCCATTCCCTGCTGTAATTTCCTAGGAATCAGTGTTCTGGATCTATTAACCTGCATAAAGCCTATGGGGTTGGAATTCCATGGGCTTTGCTTCCACTTGCAAGATGCAGGTACTACAAACTGCTACTATATGGAATTAAATACTTCAGCATGCAACTATTCTATTTGCATTATCTAACCCCAAAGAATCAGCTCCTAATTTGCATCATCCAGCTCCAAAGATTCAGGTCCAAGAAGAGCTTTAGCAGCGGTTGGGGATTATGTGCCTGTCCGGCACCCCCAGTAACAGCAATTCACTTGCAGTCAGCTTGCACACAAACACTGATGGTAAGGTTTAGGAGTAGTCTTCAATTTAATTTGTTTTCTGAACTGTGGAGACTTGATCTTTCTAATCACTGGACTGTATATTGAAATGATTACTGCACTTGTACAAAGACAAATAGTTATTGTTAGCCACAACCCATCATATCCAGTGCTTCAGAGCAAATAATGTAAATAGAGCATTTTTCTCAACTGCCCTTGTCTAGTGCCACAGGAAAGTAACTATTAATCCCTAATATTTGTGTGGTTTTAAGAATTGTTCATTGCTTAATATCATGTACAATATTGTAAATCCATGACTTTTAGAGATAAAATATTGAAATTACACAGCATCTATGAACACAAAGGCAGTCTAATGTTTGGTGTTTAAACCCTTTATCAGAATAAAAATGTCTCTATTTATATATTTCTTCCATATAAAAATAATTTTTTACCATTAACAGACTCACCGTACAGTTTCCTCATTTCCTATCCTCATTTTCAACTTTCTCTTTTTACTTTTACATTTTCTGTTCTGACACATTTTACCACTGGGGAGTTAATTTCCCATGCAAGCAGTAATCAAACATAAACAGAAAAGGTTTCATTCTCTTTCACTTACCCTCACGAAACTGGCTGGAAACCAGCCTTCTTCATCATCAATCTGTCCCCACCACCAATCCTTGTTAGAGGCATCGAGGACTTTAATAACGTCCCCTGCTTTGAATGCCAACTCACGGTCGGCCATTGTGACGTGATCCCATACTGCCTCAGCACTGACAATGTAACCGCCACTGATCAGCTAAAAATAAGCACAGAAAAGGAAGAAAAAAGCATAAGAGATTAAAGTCATTATCATCACAAATGAATAAAAACCATCTCACACACACACACAATTGCTGGTATACAATCAATATTTGGCAGTTGATTGACTAGATAATTATACCATGTACTGATTGGGAAAAGTTGACAAAATGTAAATGGAACCCAACAGAGGGGAAGAAAATTACTGCTAAGAAAGAGCCCGCATTTGTGAAAAAAGATGAAAAAAAATATGGCTGAGACACGAAGCAACAAGGGCAGGCATGGTAGTGTAACAGCATAACGCTTTACAGCGCCAGCGACCGGGTTCAATTCCGGCCACTGTCTGTAAGGAGTTTGTACATTCTCCCCATGTCTGCGTTGTTTTCTTCCGGGTGCTCCAGTTTCCTCCCGCATTCCAAAAGACATACAGGTTAGGAAGTTGTGGGCATGCTATATTGGCGCCAGAAGCGTGGCGAGACGCCGGCACAAAGATACATTTCACTGTGTGTTTAGGTGTACATGTGACTAATAAATAAATGTTAAATTAAATTAAATTAAATCAAATTAAATTAGTTCCCTCATAATACCAATGAGGTTGCAGTGCAGGCACACATTTATTGTGTCATTGAAGTGTTTTTCCGCTATTGCATGCTCTTTGGGAGAGATGGCAGTAAAACAATCATCAGTGCCTTGAAAGTTACTTTGTAATTTATTTGTGATCACCATGAGGGCATTGCTAGGGAGGTGTTGATGAAGGCACGTACTGAAAGGCACCACCTTGATAGGTTGAGAGGGTTTTTCAGTATGCTACGAGCTGTGTGACCCATAGTTACAAGTTGCTGCATTACCTGACCATATGACTGAAGACCTGGTCTTCAATGTTAAATAAAGACAGAAAATGCTAGGGATAAGCTGGGGCGGGCACGGTGGTGTAGCGGTTAATGTAATGCCTTTACAGCGCCAGCGACCCAGGTTCAGTTCTGGCCACTGTCTAGTAGGAGTTTGTACATTCTCTCCATGTCTGCGTGGGTTT
>JARFYF010000112.1:76088538-76100974 GCA_030265395.1 Rhina ancylostomus | reverse complement strand
TTGCCTTTATTGGTCAGGACATTGAGTATAAGAGTAAGGAAGACATGTTGCAGCAATATAAAACTTTAGTTAAGCCACATTTGGAGTTTGATGTGCAATTCTGATTGCCCCATTACAGGAAGGATGTGGAGGCTTTGGAAAGGGTGAAGAAGAGGTTTACCAGGATGCTGCCTGGATTAGAGGGTATGAGCTATTAGGAGAGGCTGGACAAACTTGGGTTGTTTTCTCTGGAGCACTGGAAGTTGAGGGGAGACCTAATAGAAGTTTATAAAATTATGAAAGACACAGATAAGGTAGACAGTCAGAATCTTTTTCCCAGTGTAGAAATGTTAAGGTGCAATCCCATCACAAATCTTACATGTATAAAGCAGGCTGATATCTTTGCTTTTACGCCAACACTAATGGCATTTTAAGAAATTAATTCAGCTTTTGAAAGCATTATATAAATACCATCCTTTCACTCTTGCATTTTCCCATGTAAGGTTAAAGTTACTGAAGTATTTACTTTGCTGCTTTGGTGTGTCTGGAATATTCTTTGTATCACTATCACAGAAGACACGTTGGCCAAGAAAAAGCAAGAATATTTAATATTAATGAGATGAGCATTTTTTTAAGTAGTGCTGCTGATATAACTAGAATGCTGCAGGCACCTTCTGAATAATGTTCCAGGGCAGTCTGGTTCTTTATGGTGCATCAACAAACACATTCTGTAAGTTCTTAGTTTGTACATGCATATGCAATACAAAAGTATAGAAGACAATAAATTTATAATAGTTTTATTTTGCCTTTTGCTTCCCTTTTTTTACCATTTTCCTCCAAAAACATTAACTTTTTCTAAAGTTACCATCCTCCAGACGTCGTCTTGTCAGTGAGCACAGGGAAAGTATTACTGTTTGAGGTTTAGTCAGGGGTTACATCTCATTGCAACTCTGCTCTGATTCTATCCCACTTTGTTGAGTCCAAGTCAANNNNATGTGCTGCTTAGGGTTTCAATGATAATTCCATTAAATGGCTGGTGAATCCAACAGTGGGAAAGAATGCTGAAAGATCAGATGCAAATCTCCTAAATATGTAAAAGAAATGTGTACCTGGTCTGCGTGTGCCAACTTTGAGATAGCTGCCCTTGAAGAGGCATTAGAGAGGAAAGGATAACCAGAGCTAGAACCATGCCCTATTCTATTGCTTTTGCTCATATTTTCATTTATGAAAAATCAGTATGCTTGTTCTTACTGTGAATTGTGTTACAGTGGAACCAGTGAGGAAGGGATATTATCAGAGCATTCTAGCCCAAGTTCCAACAAACAACCATTAAAATTCAGCAAGGCAGTTCAAGCAGCTCAGATTAAGATAAGATTTCTTTATTAGTCACATGTACATCAAAACACATGGTGAAATGCATCTTTTGCGTAGAGTGCTCTGGGGGCAGCCCGAAAGTGTCGCCACGCTTCCGGCGCCAACATAGCATGCCCACAATCTCCTAACCTGTACGTCTTTGGAATGTGGGAGGAAACCGGAGCACCCGGAGGAAACCCACATGGACACAGGGAGAACATATAAACTCCTTACAGACAGTGGCTGGAATTGAACCCGGGTGGCTGGCGCTACTGTGCCTGCCACCAAGAGAAAGACACTTCAAAGAATAAGGATTTGGCGGCAGCCCTTTCACCTCAATTATTTCCTGCTACATCATGAGTGATACAGTAGAACAATATCTAGCTCTCAAGGCCAGCAATGGAAGAATCAGCATGTTACTGAACTAATAATCCATAGATACAAGTTCAACTCCTATTGCAACAGCTAGAGAATTTAATGAAATTAACTTGTTGGGAAAAAGTGAGCACAAAACTACCAAGTTATCACAAAAGCCTCACTGGTCTGCTGATATCCTTCAGAGAAGGAATTCCTTCTCTGGCGATGTGTGACTCCAGATTCCCCCTATCAACCACCTCTCTCTGGCATCCCCATCACCAGCATCCTCTGCTAACAATGGTGGAGGAAAGGGCTTTGTGCAAGATGTGGACCACTGTGCATTATGCCTCAGACCTCATTCATAATACCTGGCCTGGCATGAAATGTGAATGTAATGCTCCTTTTAAGTGCTAGGTAGTTTTCAGTCTGGGCAGTAAGCTTTTAGCCTGGGCTAGATTTAAATCCATAGTGAAACGATATTATCAACATCAGCAGAAATTTATACAGCACCTTTAACTATAGAACATTGCAGCTCTCTCATCTAGCTGTGGATTTATAGCTCATTTGGAAGCCTTGCTTTAAGAATTTTGATTAATTTAATCCTTGAGATGACAAGGGGTGTCTGAGGCTTTTGTAGCATCCAAGAACACAAATCAAGCCAATGCTGCATAAATGGGGGTGATAGAAGGGTCAAGGACTGGAAGAAACATGTTATTAGGAGTAAATCTGATACTATGGAATGAAACAGTCAGTGTTCCAATGGGTGAAAAAATGCACAAAGCAAATCAACAACTTACAGCTGTACACATTTCAGCATAACCACAATTTCAAACATACAGAGTTTCTTCGATCACCCTTTAATTAAGGTTATTTGGTTAATGCTAGCACATTTATCCAAAAAGAACTTATTGTGGCTTTGTTGAGGTATCCAGCTTCTTTTTAAATCATTCCATCATGAGAGAAAATATCAGAAAGAAGCCTGTAAGCACACCACTTGTGATGTAATTCGCTACAGCTCAGGCATAATTAACAGGGATAGAAAATCTGACTGTTGATGTTAAAACATTGTCAGTATTCTGGATGATTGATATTAAGTTTTATTAAGGGAAACTTATAATGCCTATGGAACATCACAACTATTAGGTTAACATATTCTATGCGAATTCACAATTTAGATTCAATAAGCAAAAACCTTTTGCAATTTTAATCACCTTTTCAAGAATAGCTGCAGCCACCATTGTGGTGTGCAAATATTCTAAACAAGAAAAAGAATTTGTAATAGGGTCTGGTGACTCATTAGAAAAGCAGCTTGCATTTAACATCACAGTTTTTATCATAAAAAATGCCATTCTTCACAAAAGTACCTAACAGGTTTTTGGGATTCGGCAGCAAGGCTGCGTCACAAATCTGCACATCAATAGAAGTGCGTGTCACAACGCAGGCTGCACATGGAAGACCCCTGCTGAGTTTTAGTAGCTGTCTATTTTTAGATCATCAAAAAAAAATCTTTTTCAGAACATTTGCAATTCCAATTCTATTCGGTTACCTTTTATGGCAAAAACCTCAAACAAATTTCACCTGTTTTCAATGGTTTGAACATGCGAGGTTAAGGGTCATTCTTATTTTTTATACTGTTGATGCAAACCAATTATACAAGGCATAATGTAATGTAAATTTCATAGTTTACTTCCAAACAACAGCAGAGCAGGTAAAGGCACCACATTCTGTAATGTAGACTAATCAAGCAATAAGGAGCCATGTGCAAAATCTGTACTGACTTATCTGGTCTATCCTGGGGCATTAGATTCCACAATTGACCTTTAGTAAGGAAATAGAAAGGTAACTAAGAATTCCAATTACTGATTTTATCATTTGACCTCTGCAGAAAAATTCAGTTTGTGATTGTTGGTTGTATAGCATAACTGACTGCAGTATCACCCCTCCATGATTAAATTGCATGTCAATCTTTTCTAAGGTAATACATGAAATATGGATAATTTGACGAGGTATAGGGAACTGCTGATGCTCATGTAAGCAGTTCCTAATAGCACCATGATTTTAATTGCAGGTGCTTTAATTAAGACCACAAATTTTTGAATTATCAGCCGATAGTAGGAACTATCAAATGAGATCCAGATAATTTTTTCCACTTTTCCTTGTGGGGAGGAGGGAGCCAGAGTTCTCCTCCTAACCCAAAATATACCTTGTGCTTTCCCTATCTAGTGTTTCTCCCTTCCCTATTTGTGACATGAGGTCCTGGAGTTAAAATATGCTTGGGACCATGTTCTGGGTGAGCAAATGGTTTCTTCGATTCTCACTCAAAAATTATAAACATATGGGAATCAGTGGCTAAGGGGAGAAAGAAACTCTGGGCAATAAAGATCCTGATGTTCATTCATATAAAGAAACAGGTAAATGTTTTCTAATCTCTGATATACTGCACAATTAAAATGGCACCATTTTCATGGAAGAGTTTTTGAATGGAGAAGAAGATCCCTGTGATCTACAGGGTGATGCTTAAATTGAGAAGGTAGTCTCAGCAACCATATGCTCTTGCCCAACTGAGAAAGTAGCTTAACCCCAAAGTCAAATCCTTCACATAATTTGATGGTATTTCCATATCTAGCAAATGATCTACTAGAAATGCACCAAAATTGGAGGAACAGGAAATTTTTCAATTCCTGTACCAGCAGAAACTTGCAATGCAAAACAGAAATTAATACTGCCAAAAAGGAAGAACTTAGGACCACTGGTCAAAAACTTGAACATGAGGATAATTTAGGGAAAGGCTATTAGTAGAGGGTGAAGTGGAATTGCAGGGTTTTTGAATGGGGTTCCTGAGGGTGTAAGGTCTTTAGTTAATTTGGTTGGAGTGCAGATGTGTACAAGGGTTAAAAGACTCTTAAAGATAAAAGTATGTGGGGAGTGAACAGGGAGAAGGATGTAAGAAGGTTATGGAGGGACATAAGAACAAGGAGAGGGACATTGAATTTACTGCATTGAAATATAGGAAAAATGGATGTCTGACAATATGGACTTGAGGCAGTTGGATAATTTAGAGTTTGTGGAGAATATAGGATATGAACTTTGAAGTAATTGGGGTAGATTTTAAATGGGTTGCTTAACATAACTTACTATCCTGTTCATGCCACTATTACAGCTGCCATTATCCTCACAAGGACTTTCTGCTGTGCTCCTCAGAACTAATGACAGTAGAGAACATGACATGCAGCAATTTTTCTATTAGTTTTCCAATAGCTTTTGAAGATGAGCAATGGGACATAGATAACAGTCCCTTAGAGCATTCAGGACCTGCACTGTAACAGGACCAGTCAGCTCACTGATCAGTGAGCAAGCAATGAAATGGCAATGGTAGAGTCAACCCTACATAATGCTCCTAGCTCTCAAGACAACAGCACATGCTGGGAATCTGATCTGTAAGAAAGAGACAAATGAGGGGTGACACCAGAGCAGAAGCCCAAGGTGTGCACTCACTGTTTAGTTACCCCTCTACACTGAAGTTATCATGAAAAGCGAGCCACCAGAGTCTTACACCACAGTGATAGCCAGCTTTGTCTAGCAAAACTGACCTTTAAATAGGCAAAGCAATAAAATAGTAGAAAAAATGCATATTAAGATACTTGGAACAAGCAGACTGTAAGGAGAGAATGACCTATGTTCACTTTAAAGGCACTGGTAGTAAAAGAGAATGTGCACTTTGTGCTTAACTATTAACAATGTTCACAGGTCACTGAAGAGAGTTGGCACAACATTTCCATTCAAAAATTAATTCTTTTGAGTATTGAGTTTTTTTAAGACTTGCATGTTTGCCAACTGCCAAAAATAATGTTCCTCTTTGCAGATTTTGGTGATACCAGGAAAGCTGTATTTAGACCTTGCTTAGTAATTTATTCATAAAATATAAAATTGTGTTGTCCTGTAGCAGCAAAGCAACTTGATGTGGTGGACGGATCTAGCATAGGTACTGGATTGAAGGATTCACAAGGTATATAAGGAAAGAAAGTAAGGCAATTGTATGATCTTTCTTCAAGATATGTAAACAATGTAGTGCATTATGATTTATTTCAGGAGCTAGAAAAGATTCAAGAAGTATTGGTAATAGAAAGGATCTGGATAACTAACAGAAGTTATCTGTGGAATGTATTTTGCACTGTCAAAGGTGCTTGTGCTGTTGCTGCCACCAGTTTCTCAGATCCCCAAGTGACATCCCTGAGCTAATTCTCGGTAACTCTTGGTACAGAGGCACAATGGAACTGTATCTTTAAGTTGCAAAGTTATGCAATGTGCACGAGACAAAAAAGTTTGAATTATAAACCAGATTATCTGAAAATCTGGTTATTAGCTTTCTAGGTATGCTCTAATGATGGCAGGAAACAAAGATATCATGGCAGCTGCCACAGTAAATCGCATTCAAATCATTATTCAGTGAATATTGATGGACTGAACACTTTGTGGAATCCTAGCATTCAAAAAATACAGTTCCTGTTCTATTACTCTTTTTTATTCACTAGGAAAGTAAGGTATCCAGCTTCAGTGACAAAAACTTACCACCTGTTACCATTTCGTTTAGCCAATTTCTACAGATGGTTGTAATTGAAGGTTTCCATCACTGTAAAGCTACTGGCAGAGCCATAGGGTTAGGGTCGCACTCATGACTCAGAGCTTCTGAAGCTTTGGACCTGCCCTAATACATGGAGCTGGATTTTACAATGGCCAGAGAGCTGCTTGTTCATTTGTCATCTGCCCTTGGGCCATGCTGCTTGATCCCAGCTTGGCCAGGGTGCATTGTTCTGTTGGGAGACCAGCTCCCTACTCCTCTGCGAAGCCCAGTACAGGGAAGGGGATTTCTATCTGCAACTGGCCAGCCTGCCCCTGGATGGCTTTGACAGCTGGTGAGGCTCCACCCCTGGGTGCACCAGCTTTCAAAACTCCATTGACATTCAGTGTTTGTGTATGTCTAAAAATACTCTGTACCTTCACTTTCCTGTGATGTCATTTATGGTTGAAGAAACTGCAGTAACAAAGTACATGTGAAGGATGGTTATGTGCAAAGCTTATTACAGTTATTGAGCTTGTAACTGGGTAGGTTTGTTTGGGAGTCAAAATTTTCTTTTTATAGATCAGTACTATAGTTTCAGTTAAGTTGTTTATGTGCTGTATGCAATCAGCCTCTGAAAGAAAACAGTCATTGGGAAGATGTTGCCATAATTACTGCATGTTCCCAATCCTATTGATAACAACATACAAGTGGTTGATAAAGCCGTTGGCTTATGTCTGGAGTCCAACTGCAATTACTGCTCAGCCTAAGACATGATTCACCAAGGGATGCAGGAGCTTACAAGGCAATAATTTTTCTTTACCAAAAAAGGGTTTGAAGGACTATTTACGTGAGACTTAAAATGACAGGAAACACATTGAGAAGAGTCTCGGCTCCCCAGCTAGCTCAAAGAATAAACATAAGATATATTGTTCTAGTGAAACAGGAAGGCTCCAACGTCAGCCCATGGTCTGAACTGTTAGCTGATGTCAGTTGGGATGGCGATAAAGGTATTAAAATTGAGTTTGTTACTCCCTTAGGAATAGTTAAAAAAAACACAATCAGTTTTTCCACTTATTGATCTTCATACACTGAGGCATTGTACATTGACCTGTAGTAACAGGGCCACGCTCAGTTGTGATGTGATTGTGATTGAATAGTCTGCTAATGTTCACTGTCTGGGTGCATTCACAAGAATGTTAATGTGTCTTTTAGACAACATACTGGAGGGCAGTCGACACTCATGAAAGTGCACTCGACCACGACTTACAGAGAAGAGGGGAGAAACACAAAATAAAATTGATTTCCCTCCACCATTATTTTCCACTTCAGTAGGGTTTTGCCACTGAGGCTGCAGACAGGCAAAGAATGTGTGGATAACTTGGTTTTACTTTAATATTTGATTTTTACTGAAGATGACACTTTTTTATGCAATTAGGTTATGGAGGTTGCTGAAGAGGACATTAGTCCAAACAGTGAATTATTGTTCAAGTGCAGCTAATCAGGTGAAAGAATAATTCCCTGGTAATTCAAAGCATACATTTAAAGCTTAACTTCATTGGTAACTTCCAGACCAAGGCACTTGAATGCTATCTCCTTCTCCTGGCTCTCCAGGTGTGCAGAGTCAGGTTGGCCCTGCCAGAATAGACTCTCGGGAAGGGAAGGGGTGGGGGCAGTGGTGAAGGGAGTGGAAGCTAGGGAGAATTCAAAACTTGAAAGATGGTGCAGAAGTTTATAGTCAGCTTAGAGTTGCTGTGATGGGGAAAATTAGATTAGCTCAGCCGGTTAGAAGCTGGATACTGCAGCCTTGGGGTGCCTGCATGGACTTCCATGGAGAAAACGTGGTACGTGTTTAACTACTGGCTCAGAAGTGAACGACGCAGCTGATGGTTGACGGCAGGGAGTTGGACTGCATGTCCTTTATTGATGCCGTACTTTCCTGGTGTTGAAATGCTCTTTAAGGTTCTCTTCCTCTAAAAAGGACATGAGCAAAAATTTACAAACAAGGCACCCAATGCGATAAGGAGAGTGTTGGACCCGGCAATGGGGAGTTGCTGTCTGTCTGCTATTAAGATTTCTGTTCAAATTGTAGATCAATTCTAATGAAAATATTTTGAGATTTGTTCCTCTAAATTGCACAAATGTAAATTTGGCACTCTGAATTCAAGCTGCAACCTGCCCTTTTTGCATAACGAGGATGCAGCCTAGCAACTAAAAAAGCTTTCAATGTTGTGGGTTGTAATAGCGCTTGATATGCAAACAGCACTTATGAAGGACATCGAAACTGATAGTGATGTCTTCTCCCCATGCTTGAAATCCATTTGAATCTCAGTGTCCATTTCAACCATGATTTGTCTTACTTGGAGAGAGGAGAAACCATTTTGCTCTCACCAATATTATTCTCCCTTGACTACAGACGGGTTGGGTTAATGTATTTTAAAGTTGTCACCAATTTTACTGCCTTGTCCAATTTGGGATTGAAATTGCACGTCATTTTCTATCCCATTCCCCCCTCATTATCCAGGGAATACAACCAAATTAGATTGACCATAAATCCATATTTGCTCAATGCAAAGCCATCATATAAAAATCAGGCCCCTATCCTGCAGTGTTTGACAGCAGGCAGCATTTGTCCCACTGTGCCCAGAGCCCCTGGAGTCACTGCCCTCCAGTTATATTTTAGAACAGAGTCCCTGAGGTGTCAACAGCAAGAGCAGGGTTTCCAAAGCAATAGTGGTGGCAGCCGTGGGATTGGGGTGCCTGAAGTGGGAGCAGGACCTCCTAAATGATGATGGGAGAAGGTGCGGAGTCCCCAAGGCAAAAGCAGGAGTGGGGTCCTAGAGATGGTGATGGGAGTGTGGACCCCATAGGTGGCAAGGGGAGTGTGGTCCTCGAAGGGGTCTCCAAGGCAGCAGCTGTATTCATAGTTCCTGAGGTGGGGAAGGGAGTAATGTCCAGGGGAAGTGACAGGAGTGTCATCCCCAATGTAGAAGCAGTGGGAGTGGGGTTCCTGAGGCAGTGACTGGCTTACAGTTCCCAAGGCATCTACAGATGCAGTGTACCTGTAGTGGCAGCAGTTGGGGATCCAGAGATGGCAGGGAGAGTGGGAACATCTAGGCAGCAGCAGAAGTGGGGTCTCTGAGGTAGCAGGAGGAAGACTGGTGTACCCACAGTGCGAGGAATTCCCAGAGGTACATTGGGAATGGGGACCACAACGTGTATTGCCACACTATAGGAAGGCTTTGGAGAGGGTGCAGAAGAGGTTCACCAGGACTTTGCCTGATTGGAGTGTATTAGCCTTGGGAGATTTGACAAACTTGGATTGTTTTCTCTGGAGCAGCAGAGGCTGAGGGGAAACCTGATAGAAGCATATAAAGTAATGAGAGACTTTTTCCAAGGTGGAAATGTCAAATACTAGAGGGCATAATCGGTGTGTTGAGTATAATAGTTGGGAAGTCATGTTGCAATGGTATAAAATTTTGATTCAGCCACATTTGGAGTATTTTGTGCAGTCCTGGTCACCATATTACCAGAAGGATGTGGAGGCTTTGGAGAGGGTTCAGAAGAGGTTCACCAGGATGCTGCTGAATTAGAGAGTATTAGCCATCAGGAGAGGTTGGACAAACTTAGATCGTTTTCTCTGGTGTGTCGAAGGCTGAGGGGGAAACCTGATGGAAATGTATAAATTATGAGAGGCATGAAGACAGTAGATTGTCAGAGTCATTTTCCCAGGGTGGAATTGTGAAATACTAGAGGGCATAGTTTTAAAGTGAGTTTAAAGGAAATTTGCAAGGCAAGATTTTTTTACGCAGAGAGTGGTAGGTGCCTGGAAAGCACTCTAGCGAAGTGGTAGAAACAGATGATATGGCAATGTTGAAGTGCATTTAGACAGACAAATGAACGGGGAATAGAGGGATATGGATCATGGTCAGCAGGTGCCACTAGTTTAGATTGGCAACTTGGTTGGGGCAGACATGGTGGGATGAGGGGGCTGTCCCTGTGCCGTACTGTTCTATGTTCTAAGGCCATAGATGATCCTTCCAATAGTTTTATATTGTTTGGAGGGGAAGAGGGACATTGAATGGTACAATGCAGAAGGGTTGTAATGAAATTGTGGAATCACCTACCGAGAAATGAGAAACCTACATATTGTAACAGGTGGCAAGCAACATCAGAGAACATTCTTCTCGTATTTCTGAATTCCTTTGGTATAAGCAATAAGGCTGAAGGGTGTGAGGTGATGCGATTTGGTAAATTAAACCGGGTAAGATTTGGTAGGGTCCTGGAGAGTGTTGTCGAAAAGAGGGACCGAGGGCTACAGACACATAGTTCCCCAAAAGTGGCAACAAAGGTGGACAGGGCAGTAAAGAATGTGTCTGGCAAGCTTGCCTTCATTGGTCAGGGAATTGGGCACAGGAGTTGGGATGTCATGTTGCAGCTGTATAACTCATTGGTGCAACCACAGTTGGAGTATTGTGCATAGCTCTGGTTGCCCAGCTAGAGGAAGGATGTCATTAAAATGAAAAGGGTGCAGAAAAGATTCAGAGAACATTACAGCACAGTACAGGCCCTTTGACCCTCAATGTTTTGCTGACATTTTATCTTGCTCTGAGAGCTATCTAACCCCTCCTACATAGCCCTCCATTTCTCTATCATTCATGTGTCTAAGAGTCTCTTAAATGTCACTAATGTATCTGCCCCCACAACCTCTGCCAACAGTGCATTACACGCACCGATCACTCGCTGTGTAAAAAACTTACCCCTGACATCCCCCTATATCTTCCTCCAATCACCTTAAAATTATGTCTTCAGTGGACTAATGACAATTTATAAAAAAGGTCTACATGGAAGCGTACCAAAAGTTGGGTCCAACAAAGATTTTTCTAGGGACAGGGCAGAGTTCACCAGGTAACATAAAGATCTCCTGATTTTCTCTAGCTCCCTCTTATGTGCACTGCTCTCATTCATTTTTTGGCCGTAGAGAACCAGCCACAGCTTAGTACAGTGGTTCACTGTGCTCGGCAGTCCCTTGATGTTCTGGTGGACTCGTTGCTCTTCACCCAAGAACTGAGGATAATACCAAAGCTGGTGTGAGTTTTCCCAATGTGCATAGATATAGGGACTAAAGCTTTGCCATAGCTGGAGCACAACACACATCATGTTAGACCTCAGCAACTATTTCTTGCCCAATTCACTTTTATATTTCTTGCCCAATTCACTTTTATAACATTGTATGAATTTACTGAAATGTGTCACCAATTATATTTTGAGTTTTCTTTTCCTGGAATGGTACCATAACCATTAAAGTCTTATTAAATGAAATACCAGCTTTTTGTCCACCTGTGCCACATTTTACTGGATTTTAGATAGTTTTCCAACCACACCCAGCACCTCACAATGTCTGTGCATCTGTAAAAGTAAAATTTTAATGCCACCTATTTTCTGAGAATAAGGTATTATACAGTAAATTGGGAATGCAGAGTCTCCCTTTTATTATTGAATCAGCTTTTGGCAAAAAATCAATATAGGTCGCAATTCATTTCAAATTATTTTCATAGCAGAAGATGTTTATACAGAAATCAGATGTCTGGAGAAACTGCTGTAAAAAAATTGTAAATTTCACCTTTTAAAATTATTTTATGAGTACATTTTATGGAACATTTGAATAATCATTGATTAATAGGAATTTTCTCCACAACCTTAAGTGCAATCAATGTTAATGCCACATGGAAAAAGTAAAATGCACAGAACTACTTAAAGTTAAGAACATGGAGCTTTTAGAAAGTATTCAGGTTCCTTGGAATGAAACAGAAAGATTTTCTTTAACACATAAAGTCTTACGGCAAACTGACAAGGATTTATGGAAAAATGCTCTGGCATATATTGACACATCAGTCAGCTTCATACGTCAAACGATACAACCAGTCTCTTATAAGACTCCCTCATGTGAAAGCCCCAATTATGCAAATAATAGTAAATAAATCTGCTGAAAGCCATTGCGTTTGAACACCAAGGTAGCTGGCATACTGCACACAGTGCTGAGGGGAAATAACCATCTAATATCTGATGAAGGAACTCTTGGGACAATGGAAGGATTCACTTAGTTGTAGATTCAAAGAGTAATGGAGTCATACAGCACAGAAGAAGACCCTTTGGACCACCATGTCTACACTGTCCATCAAATATCTA
>JARFYF010000112.1:76037466-76049417 GCA_030265395.1 Rhina ancylostomus | reverse complement strand
CTCCCATCCATGTATCTATCCGATTTATTCTTAAAACTCAAGAGTGAGCCCGCATTGACTACATCAGTTGGCAGCCCGTTCCACACTCCCACTACTCTTTGAGTGAAGAAGTTCCCCCTAAACCTTTCCTCTTTCACCCTAAAGCCACGTCCTCTCGTGCTGATCTCTCTTAATCTAGGTGGAAAGAGCCTGCTCACATTTACTCTGTCAATTACAAGGTGGTGCATTACAAAAGATTAAGTCATAAGAGCCCATGATGTTGGATGTAACGAACTGGCATGGACGGCGGGAAGCAGTGAAGAGGGAAAAGGGGCCATCTTCAGGTTGGCGACCTGTGACCGGTGGTGTACCACAGGGGTCAGTGCCGCCACTGACTGCTTACTGTATTACTGATTTGGAGGAAGGAAGCAAATGTACGATGGTCAGGTTTGCATATGCCACAGGGTAAGGTGGGAATGCCAGTTGCAAGGAGGGTACAAACAGCTTACAGGGAAAATATTGATTGGTGAGGTCTGTGGGCAAAAGTTGTGAGATAGTTGTCAAAAATCAAAATGTCATCGTGCAGCTACTCCAACAAATTCTAAGCAAAAGACCATCATAACTGGGGGCAAGAGTAGGTCATTTAGCCCCTCAGTAGGATCGTGGCTGATCTGATGTCCCTCAAATCCACTTCTCTCACCCTTCCCCATAACCCCTAATTCCCTCATTCAGCTTTAAATATACCCCAGGACTCTGCCCCCACAGCACTTTGTGGCAAGCAGTTCCAAAGGCTTGCAGTCCTCTGAGAGAAAACAGTTTTGCCTCTTCTCAGCCTTAAGCGGGAGTTTCCTCATTCTGAGACCATACCCTTGGTCTGCACTCTCCCACGAGAGGAAGTATCTTCTGACCATTTACCCCTTAAGAATCTGATTCATTTCAATAAGATTGCCCCTCATTCAATGAGTAAAGCCCCTCATGGGACAACATCGCTATATCCAGGATCAGCCAAGTGAACATTCTCTGAACCGCCTCCAAAGAAATAATATCTTCCATTAAACACGGGAACCAAGATTGTTCAGAGTACTCCGAGATGTGGTCTCTCCCATGACTTATTCAGTCGCAGTACAACTTCCTCACTTATACATTTCAAGGGGACAGGAGTCAGGGCCAACATTACCCTTCAATATTATCTGCTGAGCTTGTGCTTCATGCACACAGGCCCCTAAATCCTGGTCTGCAGCAGCTTTATGCAGTGTTTCTCCATTTAAGTAATACTCTGCTCTTTTGCTCTTCTGAAAATTGTTTTGAAGAAGATGCCTCTAAGACAGATTTCTAATTAGGGCACTTGAGGTCAAACTGGTATCTCGCCTCGTTGGTGGGCTTTGGGTCTCGAGCTTTGTCGTCATCTTTTGTTCTCATTGTTGCCATGGTGTTTACATTTTAACCACTTTCACTCTTGCTCACGAGGTTTTGTCGATGTTACTGCAGGTTTAGTTGCACGAGGTTAAGTCAGGGGAGATATATTGGCAGGATAGTCACTAAGCATAACTTTACTGAAAAAGTGACGAGCAAAAAATTCAAATAGACTCAGAGCAATACAGCACAGATACAGGCCATTCGGCCCAACCAGTCCATACCGACCATGGTGCCCACACAGCTAGTCCCAGTTTCCTGCATTCGGCCCATATCCCTCCAAGCCCCACCCCTCCATGTACCTATCCAAGTGCTTCTTAAATGACACTGTTGTACCTGCCTCACCCACTTCCTCTGGCAGCTCGTTCCAAACACTCACCACCCTCTGCGTGAAAATGTTGCCCCTCAGGTCTCTTTTAAATCTTTCCCCTCTCACCCTAAACCTATGCCCCTTAGTTTTGGACTCCCCTACCCTGGGGAAATGACTGTTACCATTCACCTTATCTATGCCTCTCATAACTTTAAACATCTCTACAAAGTCAGCCCTCAGACTCCAACGTTCCAAGGAATAAAGCCCCAGCCTGGCCAACCTCTCCCTATAACTCAGGCCCTCCAGTCCTGGCAACATCCTCGTAAATCGGTTCTGCAAAGACCCATGTGAAACATAGGTAGGAAACACTGGATGCGTGGACTTCTCTACTGATCTACAAAGTGACAAAGAATCAAGTTACACTGAATGTAACGCATCTACGTTTGCTGATGACACTAAATTAAATGGAAAAGCAAATTGTGCAGAGGGTGCAGAGAGTCTGCAGAGAGATATAAATAGGTTAAGTGAGTGGGCAAGGGCCTGGCTGATGGAGTACAATGTTGGTAAATGTGAGGTCAAAATAGAAGATCAGATTATTATTTAAATGGTGAAAGATTGCAGCATGCTATTGTGCAGAGGGACTTGGGAGTGCTTGTGCCTGAATCGCAGAAGGTTGGCTTGCAGGTGCAACAGGTTATCAAGAAGGCAATGGAATGTTGGCCTTCATTGCTAGAGGGATTGAATTTAAGAGCAGAAAGGTTATGCTGCAATTGTACAGGGTTCTGGTGAGGCCACACCTGGAGTACTGCGTGCAGTTCTGGTCTCCTTACTTGAGGAAAGATAACTGGCTTTGGAGGTGGTGCAGAAGAGGTTCACCAGGTTGATTCTGGAGATGAAGGGGTTAGCCTATGAGGAGAGATTGAGTCACCTGGGACTATACTTGCTGGAATTCAGAAGAATGAGAGGGGATCTCACAGAAAATATTATGAAAGGGATAGATAATATAGAGACAGGAATGTTGTTTCCACTGGTAGATGAGACCTAAACTCGGGGACATAGCCTCAAGATTTGAGGGAATAGATTTAGGACAGAGATGAGGAGAAACTGCTTTTCCCAGAGACTAGTGAATTTGTGGAATTCTCCGTCCAGGGAAGCAGTAGAGGCTACCTCATTAAATATATATTTTAGACACAGTTAGTTAGATTTTTGCATAGTAGAGGAATTAAGGGTTATGGGAAAAAGGCAGGTAGGTGGATCTGAGTCCACAGTGAGATCAGCCATAATCTTATTGAATGGCGGAGCAGGCTCGAAGGGCAGATGGACTACTCCTGCTCCTATTTCTTATGTTTTTATGTTCTTGCAAACATCTGGGGACTGGTGTATAAATTGAAAGAGCTGTACCAAAGACCATTCAGGCAACTGGCTGACATAGTTGTCCTTACAGACACAATGTCAGATGTCTTTATTATGATTCCTAGGTCAGTTCGGTCCCATAAGCAGAATAGACCCATTAGTAGGCACAACACAGTGATATACAGGAGAGAGGAAAAAGTCTGGAGATGGAGTCCTCCACATTAAAGCCTCATGGAGTCAGGTCAACCCTTGCTCATTATCTGCTATCCTCTCTGAACTGATGATTTAGTGCTCACATTTGGGAAAGTAGCAAGGGAGCCAAATGTACTGTATGTGGGGAACTTCAATGTCCATCAATCAAAAGTGTCTTGCTCACACCACCACTGGCCAAATTCTGAATGGCATATCTACTGGAATGAACCAACAGGGGGGGATATATACAGTATACACAAGTTGACCCTAGCCAATCTAACTGTGGTAAATGCATCTGTCACAATACTATTAGTATAAGTGATCATCCCACAGTCCTTCTGCACAAGAGGCCCTGTCTTCACACCAAAGACAACCTCCATCACATTGTGTGGAATTACCATTGTGCTGCATCAAATGGACTCAGAACAGGGGTGGTGCAAGGCCTGGTGGTGGAGGTCGATATGATGGAGGCATTTAAGAGGCTCTTAGATAGGCACATGAATGTGCAGAGAATGGAGGGATGTGGACCATGTGCAGGCAGAAGGGATTGGTTTAATTAGGTGTCATTAGCTTAATTAGTTTGGCACAACATCATGGGCCAAAGGGCTTGTATTGTTCTATGTTAACAGACCTAACAAGGGGTTCTGTGGACAAACTGACATCAATAGTAATGTACACCATCATCAACCAAAGTCTTTCCACCATCTACAAGGCACAAGTCAGGAGTGCAGTGCAATGAAATACTCTCCACTTGTCAGAATGAATGCAAAAGCAAAAGCTTGACACCATCAAAAATAAAGCAGTCTGCTTGACTGGTACTTGATCCATCACTTTAAATATTCATTTCCTCCACCAGAGTGGCTGCAATGTGTACCATTTACAGATTGTACTGCAATTTCTCACTTCGGCTACTCTGACAACACCTCCAAAACCTGTGATCTCTATCACCAGGAAGAACGAGGGCAGCTGGTGCATTGCAACTCCACCATATGTGGATTGTCCTTCGAGTCATACACTGTCCAGTCTTGGAAATGTGTTGTTGGCCCTTCATCATTATTGGGTCTATATTCCGGAAACTCCCTACCCAACAGCACTAGAAAGTCTGCAGCGGTTCAAGAAGTTGATCAATCACCACCCTCAAAGACAATTCAGGATGGGAAATAAATGCCAGTGATGCTTTCCCAAAAATCCCTGAAAATTGAATAAATAATTAAAAAGTGCTGACCAGAGATGAATTTTCATGGCACCTGTTGTTTTGAGTTGCAATACCCGGTATCATGGCAGAAGATCAATGTGCGCTCATGCACACACAGCATTAAAGCAGGAATTGCTCGACTTATATACAACATATATTTCTTGAGTAAAAGGCAGATAAAGTCAGAATGAAAATTCATACAGATAAATCCAATGCAACAATCTTTTCTAAGCAAAATAACATTTAAACCTGAAAATGTTATACAAGATCAGAACATGGGCCTCCTCTGTCAAAATCCAAAGGCAGCTGTTAAAACAGTGCTGTTGAAATATTCTCAGCAAACAAGAAAAAGTAAGTCTGCTTTACGCAGGAAAGTCAAAATCAACAATTAGTAGAAAACTGTTTGTACATTCCAAAGTGTAAATTACATCAAGCAAAACCAAATATAATGTGTATTTTTTCTCCACACAAATGTAACATCAAAAATTGAATAAATAATGTTCATGGAACCTGCAATTTTGAATTGCAGTTCCCAGTATCATGGCAGAAGATCAGTGAGTCTCCCAACCCATTTTTCACTGTCCTCTTGCCCTGATTCTGCTCATTTTCAATGTGGTCCTTGAAGCTTTTGTGCCCCTCTGAGAGTAAAGCTTTCGGATATGTACAAAAAATATTGTGGCCACATCACCAAAGGGTTTCATTGGTTGTGAAGTATTTTATATCTCCTCCAGAAGAAGTACATTATTAAAAGTGAGTGATGGCTGAGCTGGAAAAGGCATGTTACAATTTCACATTTTGTTGAAGTGTCTATATGAATTCAGTTTGCTGTTGCACTGAGCAGCAACATCAAACTGCATTCATATAGATGCATTGACAAAGGAGAGCAATGGATCTGTAACTAGAATCAGGCAAGGTCAGTACCTGGGTGGGAGAGCAAAAGATACTTGGGTACCTTGGAATGCCAGGTACCGTAAGCTTTCTCCCTGGGAAGACATTATCTAACAAGTACATTGAATTTAGTAAGGATCTCAGGCACACTGCAAATGCTAAACATTAAAATTCCAATGTGCTTCACAGGGATATGACCAACAAACTTTGTTACCACTTAAGGACTATTCAGATCATTGACCTAAAGCTTGACAGAAGATGGACATTAAGGAGCATCTAAAAAGCAGGGAGTGAAGAGAAATCCAGAGAGAGTTCAGGTAGCTGAAGGCTTAGGTGCCAATGTTGGAGCACAGAAGTGCAGGAATGGAAGAGAGCAGAGATCCTGGAGGGTAGTAGGACTGGAAGTGAATGCTAGTTATTAAGAAAAAGGCATAAATCAATCCATACAACCTTGATAATAAATATAAAAAGCATAAAACGGTGATGATAAAAAAAGGTTAAATGGTATTTTCCCATCAAAATAACATTATTTATGAAAGGGTTATGATAAAGTAACAAAATCACACAACATCTGGTAATGCAATCAAAAGTAGACAAGAAAAGTCCATTTCGAGCATGAGTGAAACTATTACATATAGTAAGTATGATAGGTATAGGAGAGGCAGCTGAGGATTGCTGAGAATTCTATTGACATAGTTCAAGCAATTCTAGTGCATCCAAATCAGTCCACCAGATGGAGTTAGTATCAGGGTGCCAACAACCATTGCATGCTTAGACCCCTTGCTGCAAATTTTAGTAGCACCTAATACCAAGGACCAAGGCATCACTAAAAGATATTGAAATTAGTCACAATAATTTGTCAGCTTGGATCATATTTGAGGCTGGGTCTGGTAGCTTAAGGATGGGAGGATGATCAGCAACCAGAGGACAAGGGTTAGAGCCAAGCAGGGAAGTGACCAGGGACTGGGTAAGGTAAAGAACAGGACCTTCATCAGGGAGCTCAGTGGGATTATTCAGTCAAGAATTGGGCTTTGGAAGCTGAGACTATTCAGGTGATTAAGTTGGAAAGACATTCAGAAGTTTAAAGAGTTCATAGAATCATAGAAACATATAGCATTGAAATGGGCCATTATGGCCCACCTCATCCATACCAGCCATGGCGCCTATCAACATTAAACCCATTTGGTCACATTAGGCCCATAGCTTCTGTTCCTTTCCTGTGCAGGTACCTGCCCAAATGCCTTTTAAACATTGTAAATCTATCTGCCTTCACTACCTTTTCTGGCAGCTTATTCCATGTGTTCACCACCCTCTGTGTGAAAACTGACCCACTATTTCTAGCACTTCCTTCTTCCTGATACAGATGTGCAGAATATCAGCCAACCCCTCCCTTTGGCGGTACTGTAGCAGTTAGCATAACACTATTACACTGCCAGTGACTCAGATTCAATTCCGGCCACTGTCTGCAAGGAGTTTGTACCTTCTCCCCACCTTCTCCCCATGACTGCGTGGATTTCCTCCGGGTGCTCTGGTTTCCTCCCACATTCCAAAGATGTATGGGTTGAGAAGCTGTGGGCATGCTATGTTGGCACCGGAAGTGTGGCAACACCTGCAGGCAGCCCCCAGAACACTCAATGCAAAAAGATGCATTTCACTGTGTGTTCGATGTAGAAGTGAGTAACAAAGGTATCTTACCTTAACTCTCCAGCCTCCTCTTCCTTCTCTCCGGTGAATATCATAGAGAACTATTCGTTTAGGATCTCACTCATATCCCCTTGGTTCCATGCATAATTATTCTCCTGGTCCCTTGGAGAACCTATTCTTTCCTTTGCTACCCTCTTGTTTGTAACATACTTATGAAAGGTTTTAGGATTCTCCTCAATCCTACTTACCAAGGTCATTTCATGCCCCTTTTGGTGGGGTTATGGGTTGAGAGAGAGATTAAAGGGTTGGAAAGGAGGGAGCAGGAGAGATGATGAGGAAGTAAGGTCTTTACCTTACAAGGGTCCACTCCAGTACATTTGCTAAGACATAATTATTTTGGTATTGCCCAATGATGGTTGGTCTTGGAAACAAATTAATCTCTCCCATAATGACAATTACACAAGCAATTATATCATACCTTGCACGACTGACACAGAAACTGCAACAGACACCCAAGGGTGATTCACATGGGAAAGTTCCCACATCAAATATCTGGGGGAATGCAGAACAACCAAGAAAAGGCTGCTATTGCATTTCACCCCAGGCCAAGTCTATTATCAATCAAGTAATGTTGGTTAGAAATAGGAATAAGTGATTGAATTTCTAGGTCAGAGTCTTTAAGAAAATGCAGAAGTTTTTGCATTTTTTGTGCAAATCAGTAGGATGTCATCAAGATACATTCACATGTAAAAGAACTGTATTTTAGGTCCTAATGCAAAGAAATGAAGAAATTTGGACAGAATTCTCATTAAATGCCTGAAATATAAACCAGAGTCTCATTCAGAACAGGTTTGGGAGCTGCACTCCCACATAGAGATGGAGCAATGTTAATGTGCAGCAGAAACTTAGAAAACACAATATTTATGTTCCATTTTTGAACCAGGCTGCAGTACTAACTTTCAGGATCTTTTGGGTTATGCTGCTGCATACCCAGAACGTGACCACTGGCCTGTCAACATCTGACAACAGGAGCAGTAAAATACTGAAATAGGGTTCTCCCCTGCATCAAGCTTAAGTGCTGACCAACTATTTCAAGGATTACTTGAAAACTGAGTTGTTTGAAGTAGAGAACTTCAGGTAATGAATGGGAGTTGCTTCACAAAAATGTTTTGATTGCTTCCATCGTTGTTTTCCCAAAGTAAATGAGCTGGTGAGCAAATGAAAAAAAAAATCACCCATCTTGTGTGAAATTAGCTTAATTATCAATACTGATGATATGATATCAGTAAAGAAAATTAATTTACATTCTACTTATGCACATTAAAATCAAACTGCTTTAAATTATACATAACATTTGTACTTATAATCTGGTACTTAAATGAGCAATCAGCAGATTTGAATTTATAATGAGGAAAGAAGGAATGAGAACACTAAATCGACAGAACTTTCATGGAGAAATACTATTAAAAGTATTTTACACATTTCTGGCAATGCATTGTCACAATGACAAAATGTGGAACTTTATAGCTTATGCCTTTTCTGATCATTTTTATCCATTTACAGGATGTGGGCTTCCTTGCAAGATCACCATTTACTACCCTCCCCATTTGCCATGGAGAAGGTAGTGTGAGTTGACTTCTTGAATTATTGTGGTTTGTGCATTAAAGGTGCTCCCACAGAACTGTTGGATGGTGAGCTCTAGGATGTTAACCGAATGGCAATGAAAGAACGGTGATATACTTTCAAGCCAGGACTATGTGCGACACGGAGGGACGTCTGGAGATGGATTATTTTTCCATGCACCTCCTGCTGAACTAATGTAGTGCTTGGGTGTATCACTGCTCAAGTGGCAGCACAGTGTCAACAATTTTACTTTAAAGCACTTGTGAGTTGTCTAACCAACCCTAGATTTTTATTGAACATATTTTTCCATGCTTTGAATGAGTGTTGAAAGGAGAAGTCCTAGCCATACTTTGTTACACTATCAGTTAAGGAAGGCATTGAAGAGGAATATCAGACCCGCACAAGACACTTCACTACTCAACCCACTGAAAAGTGGGCTTGGCAGCATTATCTGGATCCTCCAGCCATTCTATTCACACAAGGGGTCTGTAGCAGCCAACATAACTTCACACAGTCAATTTGATTAATGTTCTTTGTACTTCTACATAAGCACTTCATTTTTAAATAAACAACATGAGTATCTCATAACCAAAGGCATTGATCAGGTGTTCATGTGGTAGCTATAGCTGAGGAAATTATCCCAGTATTTTCCAGTGGTGTCATCCAACTGTTCTTTTTTTTCATAACTGCTCTATCTGTAAGTTTATTACGCACATTGATCATTCTCCATAGAAAGCATTCACTGGTAGCTATCCTAAAATTACCCTTTTCCAATTTGATAATAGGTCCTAGATCCTGCTTTCCTTCATTCAATTTTCCTTAAATTATTAACCATCTTGCTTGACTCAACAATACTACCTCCTATTCCCCATCATTGTTGTCTGAAAGGTCCACATTTCTACAGTACTTCCTCTGCAGTGAACTGTCCAAGATTGGGGATCAGTCTCATAGATCATCTCTGCACTTCCTCCACTAATCGAGTATCTATCTTGTTTCTTGGCAACCAGAACTAGATGAAAAATTTAACATGTAATCCAACTGGAACACCATAAATTTTGATGACTGCTTCTTCTAACTTATGTTCCAGATTCAAATATGCAGCTTTATTGCTGAATAGGAATATCATATTTGCATATCTATCTGCACTTACTGACAGCTCATAACTCAATCCATATTATTCCAATATTAAGCAATTAGACTTACTTGATGTGGCACTTATGATAAGAACAGGTAGATCATATAATTCATGAGGTTGTTCGAGCAGATTATTAGCTCTTTATCTTAATCTCAGTTCCTCATGCTCTTCGTCACTTACAAACAAAATAATCATCCATCTCTCCTGTAACCATTTCAATTGATTTTACAACTAGTCTCTAAAATCAAAAGTTTATGTACAAATATTTGCCTGCATTGAATATAATTGAGTTTAATTTCTAAAATTATATTCCCTCAAAATCTTTTACCATATGCAAGAATAAGTCATACTCTTTGCTCAGTACCCTCATTGTTTAAAATACTTAGGTCAGATTATTCAATAACCACCTTCTCTCTATGCAAGATAAGATAAGATATCTTTATTAGTCACATGAACATCAAAACACACAGTGAAATGCGTCTTTTGCGTAGTGTTCTCGGGGCATAACATGATTAGAGAGGCATAGCCATTGAACCATGGAGGGAGAGTTAGAAGAATACAAGAACTTAAGAAATAAAAGCAGTGGTAGACCATACAGCCCCTGAACCTGCTCCCTCATTTAAGAAAATCATGGAAAATCCTGAGCCTCCTCCACTTTCCAATGATAACCTTTGATGCCTTTGGTGTCCAAAAAATCCATCTCAGAACAGAAGAATGCAAGATAAGTAGGGAACTTAGCAGACAGGGGTCCCAGTCCAGCGATATGCTGGGAAGATCAGGGCCCGGATGATCCCTAGGCAACTCCAAATGAATGTTGATGGACAACAATGTCATCTCATGCATTCCTGACTCAGGAAATGTATCAGAGCACAAAGATGACTCAGTTACATTTCCAAAATGGCACAATGATCGCAAATGATTGCTTTTACATTTAATTCCAGGAGAAAATTAAATGAAAGGGAGAGTGTTGTGATATTAAATCCAGATCCTAGATTTTATCTTATATTTCTTACCACAGTGCCTAACTTCACATTTGCCCAAAAATAGTGATATGAAGGGAATACCTAAATACACAGTCAGAAAACCAAAGAATAGAGAGAAAGAGTGTGTGTGTGTGTGTGTGTGTGTGTGTGTGTGTGTGTGTGTGTGTGTGTGTGTGTGTAGTGGGGATGGGGGAGGAACCAGCAAGACTGGAGGAGACACAAAGATAAGGCATGACAGATTGTGGCTTGGTACCCATGAAGGTTTTTATGCAGAGAACAAGAATTCTGAATTCAATGTTTTATATACAGGAAATCAATGGGACAGGTGGTCATATAGGACTTGATTATATGTTTGGATATTGGTAGTGAAATCCTGAACACAGTTTATAAAGGTCACGATAAAAACAGAAAATGCATGGAGCTCCCAACAGGTCAGGCAGCATCTGTGGAAAGAGAAACAAAGTAATGTTTCAGGTTGATGACCCTTCCTCAGAGCTGTTCTGACCAAGAGTTCTTTGACTTGAAAGGTAACTGTTTCCCTCTCCACAAATGTTGCTTGACCTGCTGAGTGCTTCCTGCATTTTCAAATTTATTTATGATTTCCAGCATCTGCAGTTTTTTAAAAATTTTCTTATAAAAGGTTATAGTTAGGAAACTTGTAAAAATTAGTGAAGAAGTGACAACAACAAATGCTGAAGGAAGTCTACTAATTCTAATTGCCATCTACAATTCTCAAATCTGATACATCTGGTGAAAATATAAGGTTCCTACAAATCCACCAGGGTTCTTGGTCCAATCACTTTTGAATGATTGCAGTCAAGAGCGGGCAGAACGGAATGGATTTGACCCTGATGCTATTCATTTTCAAATAGTTTGACAAACCTGTCAGTTTAGGCTTAACATGTAAAATATGTTTGGATTTGAAACGTAATCTCAGGCTGCCAATGGCTATGGACCCATACCTCAATGAGAATCAAATTCTTCTGTGCATGCGTTTTTATCCAGTACACAAAAGAATGTAATCTAAAAGCTGGTCAATTAGCTGATTTTTGTGGAAATCCAAAATGCTTTCTGAGTCCTGTGTGCAAATAGTGTGCTTGCACACTGTGGCTGCTGGGCATGTAAATTAATGTCGAGTGGTGTGCAACTCCTTTCTTCTGTTCACTTGAATTCCCAGTGCTAGTCCAATTGAAGGAGTACTCCAGAAGACAGAGGCAGCTTGTTTTCTCATTACTT
>JARFYF010000112.1:75909931-75923942 GCA_030265395.1 Rhina ancylostomus | reverse complement strand
GGCATCAGTTGAGGGGAGGATCAAATCCAAGTCCTTGGAGCTGTGAGGCCACAAAGTTATCTGCAGCACCAATGTGCCACACATTTTACTCGATAAATACATGGATAGAGCAGGTTAACCTGTGAGGAAAAGTGGGACATGCTCAGTTTGTATTTATGCATTTTAGAACAAGAGGAATCTAAATTGAAACACATTAGATCCTAAGGAGTCTTGACATGGTGAATGTTGAGAGAATTTTTCCTTGTGGGAAAATGCAGAACTGGAGGTCAGTACTTTTAAAAATGAGGGGTAACCATTTAAGATAGATGAAGTGAATGTTTATCTTTCAACTACCAATGAATCTTCGGAACTCATCCTCCAGATGGAGGAGACAGTCTGAGGATTTTTAAGGCGGAGTTAGATAGCTACGTGATGAGCAAAAGGGTCAAATATTACAGAGGAAAGATGGATTTGCCGAGTTGAAGTTACAGTCAGATGAGCTAAGATCTTATTAAGTGGTGGAGCAGGCTCGAAGTGCTGAATGACTGCCTCCTGTTCCTAACTTGTGTGTTGGTATGTCACTTGCTTCATCTTTCATTTGATTCACACCTGCTATTTCAATCAAAATCCATTCTATTCAAATACTTAGCCTTTTTTGTCCGAGGTATAAAGGGAGCAAGGCTTTCATTCTTGTACATCTCCTGAAGGACATGATGCAGTACAATTGTGTAACTCAGCAATAAATTACTTCAAGTTTGTATCTAATTCAATATTTACAAATTCAGAGGAATTATTCTTTGTTGGTTCAACAGTGCCTCGAGTTGACCTTGATCATAATGATCCACTAAGGAAATTAATATTGGAGCTTTCTGTTTAAAACTCTAAAAGAAAATAGATTAACTGCTGCAATAGGGCAGAACTCAGCATATGTGAATACATATTACAATTATCACACTATTCTGCACCATAGGGAGCTAGCCAGCATGTAGAATCCCAGAATTACCTCCACTGCTTCCCTATTTATTTAAATCCCACTTCCCATAGTCTTTAAAGTTTTTCAAGTGTTTATTTAATTTCTTGTTGATTATTATAATTACATTGACATCAAGTCACTTATGGCTTTGGAAAAGTTAATACTGCTATGTTAGAAGGCTTTTTCCCTTTTTAATCCTAGGTTCCTCTTCTCTTTCGTGCTCTCGTCCAGCTTGGGTGTGTTTGTGTGGTCAATAAGCAATTATCATTCCATCTTGCTGGACGAGAAACGGATACCTTTGAGTTGGAGTATCTGGAAATGTGTTCATTAGCGCAGTTTAATTACTTGGAACCAGGTAATATCTACTGTCTGATTTTGAAATATCTTACAAGAATGCCATTAAGATTTTTGTATTTGCTTACTGAAAAGGAAGAGAAAGCGATACCGAGCAACTCTTGTAACTCCAGCACATTTTCAGTAATCAATGTTACAAATCCATTACAGCACTGTCGCTTGTGCAGGGAGTTGGAAACATTTGAGATTATGTTTGATGATAACCTCCTGTAACTTCCAGAACTGGTAAATGTAAATGGAATCACGGTTTCTTCATAGGTACTTTGAGCTTTAAAGTAACTGTTGTTCAGGAGTCAAAATTGAAAGCCATTTCTGCCTTTAAATTGCAGCACTTGGAATAGATTTTTACCCTAATTTATTTTCCTCAGTGTTTCCAATTTTACCCACACATTTTGGGCAAATATTGCTTTAATCTTTTTGGAATGTGTTATCATCTTAAAAATGAGTGATTTGATTATTCATTTCAGCTTTTGAAAATGAGTTCAAGTAATTGTACACTATAAACTTGCAAATATGTTCTTTGTGGAACATTGCGATATGTTAAATCAAATGATTAGGTTAATTCTGGACAACTGGGGAAAGTTACATTTGTTCTGTTAATAAGAATGGTTCGCTTATAATATAGTTCATTTGTAATATTTGAGCAATTTATACTGTTCTATTATATTTCCCCTTTTAATTAGTTGAGTGGCTCAATAAAAAAGCTTAATAATAGATAAAAATATAACAGCAGTCAATGAATTCAATTGTCCAAGATAATTGCCTTCTCCAGGTCTGATCTTTTCCTTTCACTCTGCCCTGCCACCACCAACCCTTCATTCTGCCAATATTTAGAATGGTCTCTACCTTCCTTAATGCTTTTAAGAAGTGCTTCTGCATTGGAATTGATGGAGTGACCCATATTACTGTTGCAGGAAATTTTATTTGGGTAACACCTTGGGGAAATTTAAATTTAATAAGACATGATGAATTGAATTCCACAGCCAGAGATTTCAGAACTGTACTGACTAATTTAGTTTCGTAAAAAAAAATTACTGTATCTTTTGATGAGAGTTTAAGCTAATGCATTGCCCAAATACAGCTTCTGAAGATATCTACTCTTCAATTATGTACTTAAGTAGTAATAATGCACTGACAAATAACAGTGCATCTTTAAAGATCCATCATGTGATAGTAGGGAAGATCCAAAATTAAATTTCTCTGCTTTAAAAGGTATTTAAATAGCAGGAAACAAGCTCTCCATTTTCAGTTGAAGAGCTCTAATTTGTTTCTGTAACTGAACGCTTTGTCAGAAGTAGCCAAGCAAATTTGTAGAACTTTATTGCCATCTGGTTGGTGAACTATTTGGTTCACCAGCAATATCAGCAGAGCATGTTGCCTAGCAGTATACATGCTCTATAAATTTGCTGATTCTCACAGATACCTTGATTACCCTACATTTTATAAAGATTTATTTTTCGCATTTTTTCTCAGTTTTGACTGCATCAGTTTTGATGAACCCTCTTTCCTTGCTGATTATTTCCGATGTCTCCTCCTTAACCAAGGACTCTTCATGATACAGGACCTCAACTATATCCGTTCTACTTTCTGAATCTTCTTCCTTTTCTCACAGAACTATGATAGGTTGCCTTTATCTTTACTGGTCTCAAGATCCAACAGTTAATCTTGGCACCTCCAGTGCAATACCTGTGCCAAACATGCCTTCTCCTTACCATCCTTCAAGGTATTCTGAAGGAACTGGTCTGTAACACCTTGGTTCCATCATCACCAACATTCCCTCTCCATCTGACTTTTTTTCATGCAATTATAGGTACTGCAACAAATGCCCTTTTCTACCTCGTACTTTCTTACTCTTAGTCCCTAGGTACTCTTTCCTGGAGAGTAGCATTTGACTTGATTTACCATCAGCTTGGTATATATTTTCTGATCTCAATAGAGTTTCTCTTACACTGGAAAGATTAAATGCAGATTAGCTAACTGCTTTGCAAAGTTTCCCTATTCAGTCTGAAGATGTAACCCTGAATTTCCTGTCACTTATTAATAGATCCCACTGTGATGCCTTCATTGTCGCCACAGAATTGTTCTAATGAAATGCAATGTAAATTTAAGAAACAGTATCTCATCTTTCAGCCTGGCATGCTACAATCTTCTGAACTCCATACAGAGTTCAACAATTTCAGATAATACTGCAATTCTAATTTGTACCTATCTTTTAGTTCTTGCCCCATTGCCATGCTCTTTACCCTAGCACAAAAAACAATTTGCAAGTGGGTCATTCAAAAGCAGAGCTATGATTATACTGGTCCCCAGACAACAAGTATTTCCTACCCATTGATACAGTAATTTTGGAATTGAACTTCACTTATGGCTAAATTCACTGATGATTGCATGTGCAATAACTCATTCCTTATTTTTGCAGGTAGTGTTCGACACATTTATTTGTATCACAATGCTCAGGGGAGTAAGGCTCTCTTTGGACTGTTTGTACCTTCTCAAAGGAAGGCTTCTGTATTTGTTCTTGACACTGTGAGTAATTTTAAGGAATTCATTTTCGTAGAGAACCTGGCTATATTGTGTACTTTGAGAGGTAATATGTGCATCATAAAATAACTAATGTTCTTATTTAAATATATATCCAAAATAACTTGCATCAGTTCTGTGCTGGGTCAATTGATGTCATTTGGTCTTTGAGCACTTAAAGGGAGGGCAAAATTCATCAGTTTCACCCAAGTGTTTGTGGTAACTCCCATGCGTGTGGCCAATGAAGGCATGCTGAGTCTTTGCGGTTCAAGTTTGACAGAGACACTATACACCAAGAAGAAACTGAACTTTCAGCAAGCACATAGGAAATCAGAAAAATATTATAATAAAAATGCAGAATTAAAGCCATCTTGCTGAGAGCAGAAAACTTATTATAACCTAGATCTTGCATTTCCGAGTGTAAAATCACTAACCAGTAGACAACCACTATACAAAATTTTCAAATATGTCACTTGAGGACAGGCTAAGATTCCCCTTGCTGTCAGGCTAAGAGGTGTTCTGACACAAGTTGCTGCCAGGAGCAGGAGTTGTGAGGAGGACAGGGTGAACCGCTTCGAGTTCCTGAGCGTCAGCATCTCAGGATCTATCCTGGGCCCAACATATTGATGTAATCACGAAGAGGACACACCAGCAGTTCTACTTTATTCAGGGTTTCAGGAGATTTGGTATGTTACCAAAGACTCGTGCAAATTTCCATTGAAGTACGGTGGAGAGCATTCTGACTGGATGCATCACAGCCTGGTATGGAGGCTCCAATGTGCAGGATTGAAAGAGGCTGCAGAGGGTTGTAGACTCAGCCAGCTCCATCACGGGCACAACCCTCCCCGCCAGAAGACATCTTCAAGAAGCGGTGCCCCAAGAAAGCGGCATCCATCATTAAGGACCCTTACCACTCAGGACATGTTCTCTTCACATTAATACCATCAGGGAGGTGGTACAGGAGCGTGAAGACCCACACTCAATGATTCAGGAACAGCTTCTTCCCTTTCGCCATCAGATTTCTGAACAGCCAATGAACCCATGAACACTACCTCGTTATTCCTCTTTTGTACTATTTATTTATTTTTGTAACTTATAGTAATTTTTAATGTCTTTATGTCTTGCACTGTACTGCTGCCACAAAATGACAAATTTCATGACGTATGTCAGTGATAATAAACTTGATTCTGATCCTTCTGCACTGGAAATTTCTGATTCTTTTGTCAGTAAGGACAGGAATATATCCTGGAAAAGGAGAAAGTAATCTCAGATAATGACATGGAGGTCCTGGTCTACTTTTTACACTGGTAACTCTTCCTATTAAATGAAGTCTGATTAATTCATAAGTATATAATTAAAACTGATGTATTAAAGCCCTTTGCAACTACTGTATCTACAATTAAGGTCTCCTGATGGATGTTTTTCTACTGTCATGAAAATAACCTAATAACAGTGATACTTCAAAAGCTTTTTCCTTTCATCAAGTGATGGTACTTGAGCACTTCTAGTTCAAACCTCTTCTCAAGAGTCATTTTGTTCGAATCAAAACCACCCAGTGCAACGTTAAGATTCAAGCCTTGCCTTGCTTTGAAGTTATGAGTTACTTTGTTGCAACAAGACTGATTGTGGGAGTGGGCACTGCTGGCAAAGATAACTGTAATTGTCCGTCCTTAACTGTCCTTGTGAAGGTGATGGGTGAGCCACCTTCTTGAAATGCTGTAGTCCTTCTGTTGAAGGTACTGCCACAGTGTTGGGTAGGAAGTTACAGGATTTAGACTCGGTGACAATGAAGGAACTGTCATGGTGCCCTAATGGTGTGGTGATGCCTGAATGGGTTTGGCATTGGGATTTGTGTGGAGTTTCTTGTGTATTCCTTGAACTGCTCCCTTGACTTGTCTTATGGGTGGTAAAAAGACATTGGGGTGTCATGGGGATGAATCATTTGTAGAATATTCAACCTTTGACCTGCTTTTGTAGCTACAGTACTTATGTGGCTGGTCCAGATGAATTTCTGGTCAATGGTGATCCCCAGGATGATGGTAGAGGATTTGGCAATGGTAGTTATATATGCCACCCCCACATTACTGAGGAGAGAGGGGTGTGGTTACATTCCCAGAAAATGGTCTGTATCACGATCTTCCATAACTCAAGGCTGTGTCATCTGCACAGGCATCAAAAAATGCAAGCTGCAAAAATTTTTATTTTCACTAAATTCCGTGAGTTTTCCCTAATGCAGGAGTTGCCTGTACTCTCTCATATAAGATGATCATTATTTGGCACTTCTTGTAGCATGAATGTTATTTGCCACTAATCAGTCTATGGCTGAATGTTGCCTAGATCTTATTGCATGAATACATGAACCACTCAATTTCTTGAGGAATTGATAATGGAATTGAACAAGGTAAAATCATCAGCTAATTATCACCACTTTTGCATTTATCATGGAATCAAGGTTATTTATGAAGCAGCTGAAGATGGTTGGGCCAAAGGCATTCCTACATCATTGTCCTGGGGTGGGAACGATTGACTTGCATCAACCACAACTATCTTTCTTTTTGCACGGTGCGATACTGTTGGAGTTGTTTTCCTCTTGATGCCTATTGACTTCAGCTTTACAAGCACTTCTTGATGCCAGGGACAGTCATTCCCATCTCATCTCCAGAACTCATCTCTTTGGTCTATGTTTAAATTAATGCTGTGACAAAGCCAGTGGTCCTGGCAAAATCCAAACTGAACATAAGTGCCGCTAGATGACACTTCCAACGAGATTCTCCATCAACCTTATTGATAGGCTAAGTGGAAGGTAACAGGCTGGATTTGTCCTGTGTTTAATGACCAGTAAAACCTGGACAATGTTCTACATTGTTGTGTGATACTGTATTGCAGCTGTAGTGAAACAACTTAGCTAGTTTTGGCCTCTGATCTTCAGTTCTATAGATGGGGTGTTGTCAGATCTCATGGTCTTTGCTGTAGTCACTGTTCTCAGCCTTTTCTTATCACATGGAGTCAAGTAAATTAGTTGAAAACTGGCTTCTGTGGTAGTGGGGATTAAATGAAGATGGAACATGCACCTGGACCTTTGAGCTGAACATCGTTGCAACTGTTTCAGCCTTTAATTTGGCACTTGCATGCAGGGTCCTGTCACCATTCATAATTATGAGGTACAGGATCAAGCCATTGCCAGCTTTTTGAACGAGCCACCCAATTAGTTCCAAACCTCTGATCATTCCTCAGCTTTAAATGTTATGCTTTAAAAATGTATCCAATTCTTTTCTAAATGTTGTTCAACAAAGCTGTTTCCATACTATTTCATGAAATTCAGCCCAGATCACATTATCTTACTGAAAAGATTATTGTAAGTCACCTCTGGTTCTTCAGCCATTTGACTTAAAGTTGTGCCCTTTGGTTACCATTCCTCCTACAAATGCAAACAGTTTCTCCATATTTACTCTAAACTTCATGATTTTGAAGGCTGTTCCAATCTCAGTTTATTCCTTTCTGCTCTCAGACTTCTAGCAGCTTCAGTCTTCGGAATAAATAAAACCTCTCATCCTGGTATCATTCTTGCATATTCCTACTGCAGCTTCTCAAAGCCCTTAATGTTCTTCATAAATTGTGGCAGTTTTATAAAAAAGATTTAATATTGTGTCCTTGCTTTCATCTGCTACTTCTCATTACTAGAAGTGAAGATCTGTTTTGCTTTTAAAAGCTGATTCATTACAGCCTGCCACTTTTAATATTGGCTTATGATAAAGAGCTTAACATTTATATTCCCTATTGTTAAATGAACTAAACATTATTCAAACATACATGAAGAATATACACATTACTACTGGACATTAGAACCCTTTCTAAAAAAAAATGGTAAGCAAGCACATTTAGGAGGGTGAGTTGAGAAACTGGTCCCAAAAAAGTATGAGGAACTGCTAACTTATCAACCTTTCCCAAGATAAGTTTTGATTAACGATTTCTTACCACAACAGAAGAAAATGCCACACAGGTTCAATAAACACAGTATACTTTTAAATACATTTACAAAAAGAATATTTCACTGCTTACAAAGAATCAAAAAGATAAATGAAGTCTTATACAAAATATTCAATGACTTGATTCACAAAACATTCTTGAGATATACTGAGCAACTTTATGATATTCCTTTTCAGGACACACAAATCAACAAAAGTTGCCTTGTAATAATATTCTTATACATCTCTCATTACAGATCTTCTCTCAGTGTTAGTTGGTAAAGGCAGGATGTAATTGAACCATCAGGTGCTGGGTTCCAGTTTTGTTTTACACTGAATAAGATGATCTCAACAGATTACATGTGATCTCAAAACCTTTTAAGAAAAACAGACAGGATTATTTTCCCAAATGATAGCTGTGTTCTTAACTGGTGTGTGTGTGTGTGTGAGAGAGAGAGAGAGAGTGTGAGTGAAAGAAAATGAGAATGTTTGGTGGGGCTGGGGGAAAGATTAAATCGCTTGCAATCCTTCTTGTCCAATGTAATGCATAAAGAATGGCAGCTTAGGCTGCCAGCACTATCTAAGTATTTCAGTGTTTGTGAAAACTTACCAGATGTTACAAGTCTGATTCTGAAATTGGTTTCAAATACAAAACTGAACAGGATTGCCTTATCTTCCCTCCTCCCACAAAAATTAATTCTAATTAAACCCCACAACTAAGGAAGTGGGTCTGAGGATACAAGGGGTAAGTGTACATTTTGCAGTGAAAGTGTGCAGCATCGAGTCCATAGGCCTAAAATTAAGATTATTGCATAGTCATAGCTAGCGTCGAAAGTTGAGTTCCAACTACTTCATTAAATTGTGTGAGTGACTCACAGTGGGAGAGTCCAGAACAATAGAAAATGTATTCATGGGTTACATCGAGAATTACTTCCTCACAAACGTCAGTGATAAACTGATATAATCTTCCCTGAAAAACAATGGAATCCAAGTCAACTGACAACATTGGCTTGTTGTTAGACAAGTGTCTTGCGGGTCTGAAACTAAGATGGGCAGACAAAGTAAAGATGCAAATCAGTCAGAATCCAGCTGCATGATGAAACAGGCTCAAGAACCTGGTTGGCATCAGAAGCACTGGTGCAGGAGATATCATCGCAGATATGATGCAGAAGAATTAAACTAAAAGGGAGCGGAGTTCTGCTTTCAGAAAGCAGGGTGGGCAGTATTGTAATCAAGGTATCTACAGGAGTATAGTACTTGTTGGTTGAGTATTTATCCCCAGGAACTGGAATGCAAAAGACAGGGAAAAGAATCAGAGATTGATCATGTGAAGGCAAGGCTGGGACAGAAATTTAAAACAATTGATGAAATGTTCCGGTTCAGAATGTATGATGCAACACAAGATGACATCATTACAATTCAAGGGAAGTTTCTGAGTAGCAAGTTCCACAAATCCCACAAAAAGGCAAACATACCTAAGACCCATGGTTACATTCATTTGGAGAAAGCAAATAGAGACGTTGCTCAATGTAAGAATAAGTTCAGCCATGCAAGTGGCAACAATGGATAGAATATAATAATGCCATCCTGGAGGTGGATGAAGCTGTTGAGGTACTGAATACTCAAAGAAAAAAATGACTGTGAAGTACAGTATTTATTTTTAATGCTGGTGGGTATCAGAAGAGTGGTAGATACAGATCATATGCAACTGGATAAATAAAGCAAAAATAAGGTTTAGATAATAAGAAATAATTCTGAGACCCAAAAAATGGTTGAAATAAGGGTCTGCTAGGACAATCCTGCCTATGAATCTTGGGAATGAGAGAGAATAGGATCATGTGGGATTGGTGGTGATCATGGAGACCATGGTAAGACGTTTTGGGTGGAGATTGCCTGAGGGAATGGAGTGTAATGCTTGTATGGCCTCTCAAGCCCACTTTGTCATTCAATAAGATGATAGATAATCTGATCTTTAATGCTTGGTGTTTGCTGGTGGGGCTATTGATAACTCCATTTTGTTGTCTGATCTCCATGTAATCCAGAAATGAATTTCAGCCTTGTTTCAAGCAGGTTGCAGTTGCACATTTGTACAAATGACATTCCCTGCTCCTCTAATTACAAATGGCAAAAATCAGTTTCTTCTATGATCAGTATCTTAATTCTACTGGAAGAGCACAAGCATAAACATTAATCTGATCACATCTCATCCTGACATAATACCAACAATTACCAAGAATGCTTTGTTCAAATTCTGATATTCATGATAGCGGAAGACATCTGGTGCTTATGGAACTAAACTGTCACCAAATCAACAGGACAGGAAGGAATGAGGTGAAGTTGGCAAGATAATAGGATACACAGGAAACAGCTTGCCTTTTAGCTCATCCTGCATAGATGTCTATATAGCAAAATCCAACCTAATATTTGTATTTTCTTTTCTGACTGTTTACAGGACAGTTTGTCAATATTTTTTGTAAAGTAAAACCTTCAAATTACTATATTAAGTTTAAGAAAATAAAGGAATTACATACTCCTTTTGTAGAAGGTTGGTTAAGAAGGTACAGACAGGAACAATTTAAAATGGCTGAACAATCAATTCCAAAACATTAATAACAAGTGAAACAGGTATTAAAACGACAACATTTCAGTTTTGTGTTAACAGATAAATAACACAACCATTCAAATGCACTGATAGAAAAATACACTTTTGAGCCAGTCATTAAACATCTTAATAATTCAGTGTGACAATGGGAAAGTGCTGTGCAATCCTAGAGAGTACTTTTGTTTATTTACTTAATAATTGGATAAATTTGAGCAGCAACAGCAAGGATTCATTTTATAAACAATACGCAATATCAACCTCTACACCAAAACAAAGGAAAAAATATGGATCTTGGAAATCTGAGATAAAACATTGTACATCAATGTTTTCGTTCAAGTCACAGCCTTGATCAGTTCTCCAGTGGCATGTGACATACTATCCAATCCAGGCAGCACAAACGATATGGTGGTCTGCAACTAAATTATATCAAAATAAAAGGCAAGTTTTAAATTGATCCATAGGCAGAAATGGATTATCTCACTGATCAATTTTGATCAGAGGACTACTTCTGAAAGATTTACGAGGATGTTGCCAGGACTAGAGGGTCTGAGTTATAGTGAAGGGTTGGTCAGGCTAGGTCTTTATTCCTTGGAAATTAGGAGAATGAGGGGCAACCTCATAGAAATGTTTAAAATTATGAGAGGCATAGATAGGGTGGATTGCAACGGTCTTTTCCCCAGGGTAAACTAAAACTAGGACGCATAGGTTTAGGGTGAGGGGGGAAAGATTCAAAAGGGACATGAGGGGCAACTTTTTCATGCAGAGGGCAGTGAGTATATGGAATAAGCTACAAGAGGAAGTAATTAGGCAGATACAATAGTATCATTTAAGAAGCGCTTGGATAGGTGCATGGAGGGGTGGGGCTTGGAGGGATGTGGACTGAACGCAGGAAACTGGGACTAGCTGGGTGGGCACCATGGTCGGCGTGGACTGGTTGCCCCAAAGGGCCTGTATCTGTGCTGTATTGCTCTATGATGAGAGAACATTTTCAAGAATCATTTTCTATAAAAACCTCTTTTGATTGCTATCATTTTGCTTACAAGGTATTTTAATCAATTAACTTAAATGCTGTTCAAAAGTCAGTAAAATTCAAACATGCCACAGTCTATTAAATGCTTAAGAAAGACATATGACAAGATAGATGGCTAACAAAACCATTAATAGCACAAGATCTAGGGATGATTCCAAGTCTGTTCTGTGTTATCTCATTTAATCTAGATTGGCTGCAAAGTACTGTAAAATCCCTTGGCACTCCAAGGGAGGGAATGTCTCTGTAGAACGTCAAGTAAGCACAGAATCTGGCTCATCCCCACCAGCAGTCGATTAGACTGTTAACATCATCTGGAATCCTACATCTTGGTTGAAGCCATCAACAAAGCAGATGTTTGCATTCATATTGAATAGAAAACTGGCTTGCGGTTTAAAGAAATGTGCAAAGAAAACTGGAGCTATTTTATAAAAAGATTTCCAAGTATTTCATAGCTTTTCCTTTGACATTCAAGATCCCACTGACAAAAAGTTTGTCTGAAAACTTTTTATGTAAAACCATATCTAAATCATACATTCCACAGATTCTTGTATTCAAACTATTTTGCATATTTATTATATTCATAAGTTACATTAAAACAGTTGTCCTGGGTGCTGAAATAATTTAGCAAAATACGTAAGTTCCTTCCTCCCAGTTTTATTTACTCATTCAAAGACTATTGGTGTCACTGGCTAGGCCAGTGTTCACAGCCAGCATAAATTGCCCCTGGATAGAGTGGTTTAAGAAATCACTTCAGAGGACATTCAACCATACCACAATGTGTTTTGAGTCACATGTATCCAATACCGGGGAAGGATGCCAGATTTCCTTCAAGGACATAAAAGGACTTTACAACAATCTGGTGATTTCCTGGTGATCATTTACCGATAATAGCTTTTCATTCTAGATTTTATTTAATTACTTGAATTAAATTCACTCACTGCTATTGTGGGTTTCAAACTCATCTGATGAGAACAATTTTCCAGTCCCCTACTGATTTAACTATATGCTACCATATCTATCTATGGTTGTGGTGTGCTTCCAAAAAGTTTAGTCAGATCTCACTTTAAATATTCTTTAAAAACTGCCTTCTCCAATCCAACTATTTTCAATAGTACATGCACTGAATCAGTAGCAAAAGATAAAGTGGTCTAAATTCTTCTCAATTGCAGCAATACAATCTCTTGGTACAAGTGAGTAGACAGAGAAGGAAAGGAGAGCAGGACCTGGTTAGCAAATTAATGCATTCCCAAATATGAACCCGGTAATCTCCATCACAATGACTCATATTTAAGCAAGCATCCTCCTTTCTATCCTTAAAACATGAACCAAAAGTTTCATCTTACACATGTATATATGGACAATACTCATTATGACAAATTAGGATCCATTTTAAATCACAAAATCCTGTACACTTGCTGCAAAAAGAAATTGTGTGACAAATGGTCTTGAAATAAAAGCTTTAGGGAAGCTGAAGCTTAACAACACTTGCAGTTAATGTTTACTCATTTGCTTCTGACTGGATCCTGAGGGAAAATCTGCTACTGACAGCATACAACACCAGTGGACAAGAACACTGAACATCTGGCAAACAATTCTTCACATTATAAATCTCCAGACCATTACTCCCAAAAGAATTGCAAAAAATACCCTCTGAATGACTTTCTGGGGCACTAACTTGGGTTTGGCATTGAGAATGGTTACAGAGATTAGATAAATGAATCTGGAAGCATAGCAAATAATAAAGATAGTTCAGAATTTGAATAACCTGGAGTCCAACTTCAGATAATAAATGACAGAAAACAATAAACCAAACACATTAAAAATACAAATGACAACTCTTTAATGATTAGAAAATAAACTTTTTGTTGAACCTCATGAAAAAGATTTCATATTTCTAATGCCCAATGAAGTAAGAAATTAGCACTAACTATGCAGCAAATATAGCACCAGAACAACTTTTCAATAGGCAATATCAAGTGATAATATCTCACAATCACATTGAAAGAACTGTGAAAACTTTTGATATTGTTCATAATTGGCAGAATGATATCACAACCCACTTACAAAGCATTCTGCAAAGATAAGTTAATTACAATTTCCTCCAGTGACCAAACCCATAAGGGTCTTTCCACACTAAAGCCTGGATGAATTCCCTTTCTTGTGCTGAGTTACTAGATCATAGATGCGACAGCAGCAGGCTTCAGCTGAGGTCCTATCTCTAAATCCTATCCAGAGTCAATGCAGAGCATTTAATGATAGCACTTCAGCTGCACGTGTTCCTATCTCTGAACGCTTTGCAGCAACTAGTGGTAAATGCAAGTGTGGAGATATGTTGAGAACACGATTAGATTTGAATATAACTGGAGAATAATTACTATCTTACACAATGAACAGCTAATTAACCAAAATATCACAAAGCTGGTGACAGGTGTAAAGCCATATCAAAAAAAGTGTAATAGAAAGGCAGCTGAGGGGAAAAACCTGAAGATAATGAAAGAGGGGAAAAACAATCATAATCTGTTTATTAAGTATTAAATCAAAAACTTAATAATTTCCAATTTTAGAAAATATATTGGTTACACTCAATA
>JARFYF010000112.1:75891728-75909760 GCA_030265395.1 Rhina ancylostomus | reverse complement strand
GCCTCATCACTAGGAACATATCAGGAATTCCGGAGCCTCATCAATAGAATTCAGGGCCAAAGTAACCACAATTTCCCATCCATTATGGACATTCACCTAAATATCCACTAGGGTCTCCTAATGGATAAATTTTCACACTAAGAGTGTGATTTTTGTAAAATTTTCTCTCTGAAATAAATCATGCGATTTAAGCAGTAAGATTCCCTTTCTAATCCTGGAATACATTTCTGTTACACTGCTGTTTCTTGGCATTTTCCCTTTTTGACACTTTTGCAGAACGATATAAAAATATCAAGAACAAATATGTTTGGGAACAAACACATATACAATTTGTTTTAAAATGAGTAATTATTTTTCATCCTTATCTTGAAATATTTCATGGTGTTCTTCATCTCCTTGTATGTTCAATTTGACTAACGCAAGGGAGTCAATGTGATTTGAAGCAGACTCGTGCGTAAGTGAAGAATCCATTACATTTTCCCTTTCTTCAATCCCATCAGAAATAGTTTCTACTAATTTATCCATGCCATTTGCTAGTGGAGCTTTGTGTTCTTCTGTATTGTCCTGAGAAGCATTAAGTACTTGGATCTGTAGAGTATGTTCCCCAGTAGAAAGCTTCATTGGTAAGGTAAAAGGAGTATCAGAGTGTGATTCATCCAAATGAAGAAGTTTCTGTGTGAAGGAAAATAAAAAAAAAATCAACAAAGAAATGTGCATCAGCTCAAGCTACTTAGACTAAAACAATTATAAAAAGGACATTAAGTAAGTAACATAATAGTAGTCAATTTTACACTTCTCTAAATCACCACGAGCACAAGTTTGGAGACACACAAGACTGCAGAGGTTGGACTCAGATGAAGGGTCTTGACCTGAAATATCGACTACCCATTTCCCTCCACAGATGCTGCCTGACCCGCTGAGTTCCTCTAACACTTTGTGTGTTGCACTAGCGCAAATTTGTCAATTTTACATTCAAACTGATGCACAATGGGAACAGAGTTGCAATAATAGTTCTAAAAGCATGGAGTTTGTCACACAACAACTTAGTTGGCTACATAAATGGATCCTACTACTCTTATTGTACTTCTGGTGTAATCATGGAGGTCTGGGTTATGTACTGGTATAAACTTAGATGCTCACCAGGTAAATAAGTAGTTGTCAGATTCTCAATGACAGAAGTCCTACACAAAACCAAAAAAAAAGTGGAACTAGCTTTCTTGATATTTGGAAGTTGTTCATAGATATGACCCAATGAGTCTCAATGAGACTGAAATGTCAAAACAACAAAGGTTCTTGTGACTCTTTACTATCAATATTTCATGAATTGTATTCACTGAACACTGCTCCATACACAATAGTAGTGAAATCACCCATAACTTTCGGGTTTCCATGCCTCAGAAAAATTAGTTGGATTGGTATGCCACAATGCCTTGCTGAAAAATATAAGAGAGTACACCATACAAAGACAATTGCATGGTTTGCCAACACATTGTCTCAGGGCTATCAGAGCCTGCGAATAATTTTATCTGATATAAATAACTGTAGGGAATACTATGTATTAGACTAAAAGAATCCTTCAAAAGCACGAGAAAGTATTTTTATTAGTTTGAGGTCAAGTCCTACGCCAACATTTAAAATATAAAAATGTAGGATAATGAGGAAATAGTCATTTGCTGACCCATTTCTTTTGCTTTGCTTGGCAGTTCAAAGACAGCCAAAAAACTCTTCCTTTACAAGGCTTATTTGGAGAAAGGCAGGGGTGAAGCCCCTTGCCAGTTACCACCCAAATTAGTTAAGCAAAAATTGGGAACTTTCCTTCAAAATTAAGAGAGCTGTTACACCTTCCTAATAATATATATTTCAGTAATCAATGACATTAGCAGTCAACATTTTTCAGTAATATTTTACCACGGAAACAAATGCCCTTTGCAGAAGAAGCAATTTCCCTGCTGGTTTACTTGGGATGCTTTGTCCTCCAAGAAACAGAAAACATCTATAGATATATTGTACTGCGACAGGAAGTAAAAATACTGAGTGAGCTTGGAGACAGTATGACCCATTTTCAGAGAGAAGAAAGTATTATGGATGAGAGTCACTAAGGAAGCCTATGCACAAGCAACAGAGGTGAATGTTTATATCACAAGTGCTAACATGAACCAATTAATTTCTTCTATAGAAGGTAGTGTAGATTGCAATATGAAATCTAGGGCCTCACAGACTTAATTGTACTTTTTAATTACGGAACACCTACATGGCATTTTAAATCTTTTTACCTGATTCAGATCTTCTACAGTTTCTTCCAGTTCTGATTTCTGTTTCATTGCAGTTTGCAGAGAATCTAGAACTGATTGTTTTGGTTGCATTCCTCTATCAAAACGATTATACATCCCACACCAGAACCTAGACAGGAGAATGGGAGGAATGTTTATAAAAAATATAAGCATGTATAACAAGTAGCAATGAACTTTTAAAATGAAAAGGACTATGCTATGTGAATACAAGGTCTCTAAGGATTTTCACCAAGAATGGAACAAACAGAAACTTACAAAAGGAATCTCAAAATTATTATTTTTTTCCTCTCAAATGTATGATGGCAAGAGCACTAATTGCCTGACAGAACACTCATTGTGTAATTGACAATTAAAATAACTGTCAATCTGTCAATACTTTGTTGATGTTCTGATTCAGCAAACCAAAGAAAGCAAGACGTCTTTACCACAGCCAGTGTTGGTTGTCCCATAGAGGTGAAAATAAAAATATGAGAATATTCCTCAGTATCTCATAATGTTAGCTTAAAAGTATTACAGGGAAAGGAGGACATTTATCAGTTCTTTCAATCCAAAGCATGGTTGAAGTATTTTTTTAATGACACATTTAAAGATTAAGAAACTGCTTCCCGAGAGATTGTTGGTCACCAACCACCATTCTCCCTTCTTACCTGCATCAGCCAGCCAACCAACATCACCTCTACTGCCCCACCTCTTGAGGACAGGCTGGTCACCCCCTCCCCCAAGTCCTCCAAAACCCTGACCTGTATCTAAGAGTAGGTCAATCATTCATCTGACCGACCCGCCTCACAAGAACCTAACAGCTTGGAGATAGGTTTAAGTTTTTAAATGTTTGTTTTCTTACTGTCCCTTGTGGATTAAGATCCCTGAATTACTTCCAGTGGGTAATACTGGGAGCAGCAAGACTGGTTGGCTGGTGTCCCCATGTTAATGGTTCACCAACTGCTCATGTGCAAAATCACTTTTAATGCTCCTTATAGAGATCTGGTCATAATCAACAACCTCAGCAAGAAACTACGCACAACCTTCTAATCCACCTTTACACAAGGCACCATATTCACCCACGTGTTGCCAGCAACATGTATTTTCTTCTCTTCTATCCTATCAGAGGCAGTTTCAGGGACAAGGGACACACTGGTTCACTCTTTTAACCCCACCATATCCATTCCACTTTTTACAGCCCCTCTGCGTGCAACTATATGTAATGCAACATCTGTTCTCCTTCTGACCATCTGAACCCCAAGCACACTTTCCAGAAGAAACAGATTTATTTGTATTTCTTTCAAATTACGATATGATATTTACTTCACATAATTAAGCTTCTAGATATTGGTCACTAATTCTCTATCCCATCGCTCAAAATTCTGTTTCCTAACACTATTTTAACAAAGGCCAATATAAGCTCGAGGAACAGCAATCAAAAAGCAAAAAAATTGCAGATAATTGAAATCCAAAAGAAAGCTGAATTGCTGAGATTTTCCAGTCATCAATGTGAAGTGTTAATTCTGATACCTCTCCACAAATACTGCCTAATCTGCTGAATATTTCCAACATATCCTGTTGTCACATTAGCAAGTACCTCACTTGCCCATTACAACCTTCTAGACAGCAAAATAGAAAAGTTATGAGCAATTTCACTTCAGATTTCCAGAATCAGAATTCTTTTTCTGATTATTTCAGATAATTTTCTCATCTTCCCCATTCACCTCTCCTTCAGACAGACCTTTTGTTCACTTGGTTGCCCCGTTACTTGTCTCTTTCACCACTGTCACTTTGTCATTAAATTTAACCTGACTTCCATTTTTATTCTCCCCTCCCTTCTCACTTTTCCCTGCATCTAAAACCCTGTTTACCTCACTTTTCCCAGTCCTGATGATAGACCTTGAACATTAACTCTTTTACTCTCTACACCGATGCCTGACATTTTTGATGTCTTTATACATCAACTGATCAAGAAGTCCTGTCATTAAAATATTTTCCAGTTTTTTTTAAAGAGTTAACACCAACACCAAGACAAAACAAAAATGAGTTTGAGTTTTGGATTCACACTTACCTGAAGTTAAAAGGAGCAGTATTGGGTTTTAACACAGTATTTATTGCACTGGGTTTATACAGGGGATTCTGGTACTGGTATTGCTTTTCCAGTAGGAACGGCCACAAGGAATGAGTCCTTTCTTGTAATCTATAATTACAAGAAAAATATTCAATATTATATAAGCAATCATAATGTATAAGTGTATGGTTGCTGTTTTTATGGTTAAGAAAATCATACCCATTAACAAAGAAATTAGTAACTGACACTGCTTTTAAATCAAATTTTATTCTCCTCAAGAGATCAAGTTTCAATGAAGACAAGTGTATATGTGCACTTCCATTACTTCCTAATTATCTCATTCAAATAACCATTCAGTAAATGCTCTAACTTAACTATTGACGATTATTGAAGGCATCAAAAACATGGCGAATTCCGACCTCATCTGGTGGCACACAAGTGCAACCCGCAGGTGAGACAAAATTAGAGCATTTAGGAATGGGACATTTTTTTGTCAACACTGTGAGGCGATCTGTAGCATCCTGTTGTTATGGCTGATGTCAGTTAATGTTACACAAACTAGGAGTTCTGATCCCTATGGCTCAACAGCATTTTTCCTTACAAGAGCATTTACAGAAAAGCTTTATTTATGTTTCTATGCTTCCATTGCAAAACAATTAATATTAGTCAGTATGTCAGTTGGCTTAAGCTACACTTCATAGGTGAGTCAGTTAAAGACACAATACTAGGATTCAAAGACAATTCAATATAACATACTAACCAAAGAGCATAAAACTAAATAGGGTATCTAAACCACAATGGTACTAGTCTAGTTCCTTCATAACATTAATGTTTACATGAAACTCACTTTAACTCTTGACGTTCTTTCTGGGAGTTTCCAATGAAGTTACCAAATTGGCAAGAGTAGATGTGGTCATGGATCTCCAATAGATACTTCTCATTAAACTCAAAAGCACATGGAAACTGTTCCATCAGATGCCAGACACATTCAATAAATTGGGTAAACACAGGTGAAACTTCTTTGGGATCACCCTCTAAATGGCCACATCTGTAAAAGATAAAGGAGAAAACTAATTTAAAAAAAGGCTCCTTAAAACTAAATCCTTAAATTGAAATCATATTTCTTAAAATCTCTTCCAACTACTTTATTTTTGATCTGTTTACATTTACGATGGTCACCCATTTTACACCTTGGCCCACTTGCTCTTCTTTACACGCAAGCCTGTATCATTTGCTCAACTATGTTTATACCCACTGTCCATATACTTTCCCTTGCAGTAGACACTGGGCTGTGACCTGGAGTAAGGACCCTGGCTGCTTCATTACCTCCCCCACTTTTCCCAACAATTTTTATAATAACTTTAATATAAATCATTGAATGCAGCATTATTAAACAGAACCTGACAGATCCAAATAAGGGGTTTTAAGAATAGGTAATTAAAAATCTGTTTGGATGATGAAGCATTAAGGAGCTCTGAAGCAAGAGAGAGAGGTTTTAGGGATGAATCCCAGGAAATAAATCTCAGGACTTGGCTGCCATAAACATAACTGCCACTGGTGAAACAATGAAAATCAAAAGGTATACAATGAACTGAATTAGAGAACAGAGACTTCTTGGTTATTAGGCAGAAGAAGGTGAGAAATTCTGAAAATGTCCTTTTTGGCAACAAAAATAAAAAAAGCATATTATCTAAACATTGAAAGACTGTAGAGATCTGACATGCAGAGTGATTCAGATATAGAGCCAAGGGGCGTATGGCATGGAAGCAGGCCTTTCAGCCCACTGTGTCCTTGCTGAGCACTGAAACAAATCCTACATTAATCCTAGTTGTTATTTTCCCCACATTGACATCAATTCCCCCTGGATTCTACCACCCATCTACACACTAGGAGCAATTTCTCATTGTGATGAAGGGTCTTCCACCTAAAATGTTAACTCTTATCCTCTTTCCACGAATGTTGCCTTTATCTGCTGAGCATTCCCAGCATGTTTTGCTTTTATTTCAGACTTCCAACATCTGCAGTTTTTTTTATTTTCTTGCCCAAGGATACAAATGGTAGAGTGGTGCTGCAGGTAGAATAGACCCTCACATTGCCAGAGACCTGGGTTCAATGCAGACCTCAGGTGCTGTCTGTATGCAGTCTGCACGTTCTCCCTATGACCATGTGGGTTTCCTCCAGGTGCAGTACACTAGAATGGAAGAAGTGTACATCATGTTGGGGAAACCAAATGCAGAATGAGTGACTGCCTTTTGGAACATCTGCAATCAGCCACTTTCAGTTACCTATCAATTCTCCAACCCACTCACTTTCCACCTGAGAATACTGCAGCTTTCTAGACTCATTGAATTCTACAATTCTGGGTAATTTGCTTTTCTGTTGTATCAGAACTGGCCATTTCTTATGTAGCTTTTAGGTGTTCCTTTGTACATTTTCTCTCTAACTGCCCTAGCAATCCAATAGCTTCATCGTGGATCATGAAGCCTACCCTGGCCTCACCCTTTCAGAGTTATTCTTTTTGTCCTACCAATTTCACCCCCACTCTCTCTGTACCATAAAACTAACTAATTTTCTCATTTCTCCAGCTGTGATGAAGAGTCTCCAATTTGAAGTGTTAACTCTTGTTCTTTGCACAGATGCTACCTGATTTGCTGAGTGTGTGCAGCATTGTCTGGTCTTCTGTCCTCATGCAAGATTCACAAGAAGCTACAAGCAGTTTCAGCAAGTAATTAAGAAAGCTAGCAGAATATTATTGTTTATCGCTAGGGGAATTGAATACAAAAGAAGGGAGGTTATGATTCAGTTACATAGGGTGCTGCTGAGACATCTAGACTACTGCTCTCCTTATTTCTCGAAGGATGTTAATGAGTTGCAAGTAGTTAAGAGAGATTTAACGGATCAAAACCTTGAGTGGACAGGTTGCCTTATAAGGAAAAGCTGGACAGGCTATTTTATTCATTGGAGTTTAGCTATGATTGAAACATATAAGATCCTGAGGAGTCTTGACAAGGTGATGTGGAAAGGAATTAGAACAAGTAAAATTTCTTTTCTCAATGGGTATTGAGTCTATGGAAATTACTTCCTCAAAATGCTGTGGTAGCAGAGATTTTAAAGCAGAGATAGGTAGATAATAAGCAATGGGCTGAGAGATTACCACAAGGAGATCTGAGGTCCAGCAGCCACTCTCTTATTGAAGGCAGAGCAGACTTCAGGGAGCAAGTGACCTACTGCTCATATATGTTCATAGTATTCAAGAGAGAAACAGGGATATGAAAACAAGGATGATAAAGTTTATTTTGATGCATCCCCCAATTATCTAGAAGAGAGTATGATTACCTTTGGGAAAATTTGTGTCCCATAGAGATCCATTCTTTTTCTATAAGAACCTTGAAAAAAAAGACAGGTATTGATTGTAAGAGGACAAATCATTGAAAATAATTCTTTCTCAGATCCTTGGTGAACAAAAAAAAATCTGATTCATCAGCAATGAAAAACATGCAATTCCCTTTGGATCTAAATATCATTATTTTGTATTCACACAATCTAATACTCCTCTGAAGTACTGAATATTTTTCTTTTTATCTTTAGCTAAAAGCTGTTCTCTTTACACAGGTCCCAACTTCTATCTTCCCATCGATCTTATTCTAAAATTGGAAATCTGTTCAATAATAAGTCAGGCCTCCACTTTCACAATCGTTCAATTGTCAAAAATCTCCTTCTTTCACTCCCCGGAACACTGCTAATCTTCAATGGAGACATTGTTAAAGTCCTTAATTATATAACTGCATCTGGGCTGGACTTTACCTCTGCTCTATTTCTCTGATCCTCATCTCCACCCCAAAACCTGCATTCTACCTCACACAAATAATTCCAATTGCATCATTCTGCTCTTGCCATGTTTCAATGGCTGCCTGAATCAAAGCAAGTTGACTTTAAAGTCTACACTTTTACTTAAAGCCTCTATTTCAAAAAGCATTCAGCTGTCAGAATACAGCACATGTGGAAATGTCCAGATTTTTTCATCAACAATGCCGGAGTTGGAAAATGCTTTCAAGGTTCACTGATAGAGAACACCTGAAAAAATTTAGGTATTTTAGGAATCTTCTCAACTTATAAGACGTTAGCCAGGATTTTACGGGTGGTGGGGGAGGGGGGGTAAATTCAGTGAGGCCATCAGCATTCACCATTACCAAAGAGTCCGAGAAACAAATTCTAGCAACAATATATGCACAGTTAAATGTGGAAATTAGGAAGTTGCTGTCCAACTTGCCCTACTCATCTAGATGGTTCCTTACTCTAGTATAAAAATGAGACACAACCACTGAAACATTCAGAACATGTGATACTCAATTTTGCATTACAGGTGTATAGTAATAAAACCAAAAGAAAGTAATGTCTTGTCTATTACCATGCAAATTATTTTTAATGGTATAGTAAGAACTCATGCAAAACAACATAAGGACATATATAGTCCAGATTTCCTCCTCACTTCTTCAGAAATGGCCTTACTGTACACCCCTGCTGTCTCACCACACCTTTCCCATCCCAGTAGCAATTAGCCACACAAATTGGATTAATAATTCAATTGGATTACTAATTCAGTTCTCGTCTGCACAAAGTGATGCCACACAGACCAATGCTTTTCCCTACTCAGCCTGCAAACTGCTTTTTAATTAATAATATAATATATTTTCATTAACAGAACATAAAACTAAGTTCAGCTAGTTGAGTCAGTAGACGAAGTTATCAAAAGCCTACAAAAAATTAATCATGTGCCATATAAATTCTCACCATAAATCCTTTTACTGTTCGATAGTAGGAATCCAAGAGAAGGCCAGCCAATGAGCAAACTTGAACAGTACGATCCCATCCGTCAGAACAGTGGACCAACACACTGGCATGTTCTTCAGCCACTGCCTAGAGTTAGCAGTGTACAGGAAAATAATTTTAAAACAGAATGTTCTTTATGAATATCTTGTATTGCATTTTACAAAATACTCATGAATCTTTAAGCAAAATTTTCCTACATAATGACAACTTCAAAAGTAATGCTTTGTTTTAGGCCAATTTGAAAACTACTGCAACAGAAATGTTATTATTTTGTTGTACTTGTTAGGGTGGGAGGGAGAATGTGTCAGGAAAGTACCATTTTAAGAGTAAGATATTTCACAATTATTATGATTCACGAAAAGTTCCTCCATACATTAATGCAATAAAAAAATGTAACTACTTAAGCAAAATGCTGAGGTGATTCAAAAAAAGGGTTGAATACCTAACTCCATTAGCATCAAAAGGCTAGAACAGTCCACAAAACCAGAGGTAAAGTCGTAAATTTTACAGCAACCTTTGAATATATGGAAAACTTGATAAGATAAAACAGTTTTACATAGCTCTACCAGTGACTCAGCCACTGAATCATTGTATAATAACAATTCATCACATTCCAGAAAGATGACAAATACGAATAAAAAGCTCAAGCCATTACCTTTGATAGAAATAAACCAGCATCCATGACAGCTTTAATATGTCGCAGCCACCCAGAATTTTCCAAGCCCGTAAGAAAGTCACTCATCGAAGGCATTTTCAGCTCACATACTAAAAAGTAAAATCATACTCTTCATTTATGTTTCAATATTGTTTTATTTCCCATTGATTAGTGATACAAATGAAAACACAAGTTGTTTGAGGCCCTCGCACTTAAAGTTGTGTTGTTAGTTTGACGTATTTTTCTGTGTTATTGGTTTAGTGGCTTGCTATTTCATCTCCTTTATAACATTCACTGCAATTACAGCACTGTCTTTTCTAATGGAAACTAATCCAATCCTTCAAAATTAGTATCCAAGGGCAATATTTTAGCTAAAAGTTAAAGCAATGATAATATTTTTAAATAAGCATGATTGTTATCAGAGTAATTTGCATACAATTTAGTAATAGGAAGTAACTGTATATTAATAAGATATTTTGTAAAATATCAACAATTTTCTAAAAGTATAAAGTTGATCCTTAATTTGACTTCTCTAAACCATGCACCCAATCGTTACATTGTTTTTTTTAAAGCTAAAATTGTCATTCCCCCACCCCTTCTCTATTTCATTTCTTTGGAAGATTTATGCTGCTGGTTATAAGACAAGAGTTATTCTATTTTCGTCTAATGTACAGAATTTAGAACATTGTAGGAAAAGCTATTCCCATAAAAGCTCATTTCACCCACATGAACTGGCTATTTTTCATGAGTTCTGATAGATCCAGAACAAAATTAGTTACATAGCTACATTAAAAATCTTTTCAAATGAAGCTGACAAAATTTGTTGTCACCTGATAGCCTTGTGTGTACTTATCAGCCAGTAAATTGCAAAATCATACACAAAAAGCCCCAAGGTATGTATAAAGTTCACAAATATTAATCAAAGCAATAAGTGCAGTGGCAACAACTTCCATCAATGATGCGTCAGCAGCTAAGGCACCAAACCTTACCAACCAAAAATAATTCTGTTTTTAATTTCTCTTAATAATTTTTAAACCAACAATTCCCAAATGCTGCTTGTTTTTTCAATAAACAATCATAGAAAAGGTATGTTACCTTCTAAAAGCTTTTGCAAACTGTTCCTCATCACATGTATGTTCTCAATACCAACAAACTGGAACCTAATGTTGGAGTAATTATCTTCATTTTCATACCCCTTCCCAGCAGCTCTATTTGCCATGGCATTCAGCTATCACAAAAAATAAAATCAGGAACACACAGCTTAATAATTTTCATCTATGGATAAAATCCCAGAAATACTCAGCAAAGCAGGCAGATTGTACAGATGTTTCAGGCTGATGACTAACTGGGAGCTCTGATGGAGAATTAACTCTTTCCCCACATATGCTGGCCTACGTGCGAACTATTTTATGCAATTTTGTTTTTAATTTTGGATTCCCAGCATTCATCGTTCTTTGCTTCTATGTCGCTTAAAAGTTATCCTGCTGACTCAATATTAATATGGTGTAATAAGCAGTCTTAAAATCTACAGATTCGACCACTCATAAGTATTAACTCCTGATGGATAAACCTACACATCGCAGTTTACTGACTTAACTAATAGGTTCTTTGATGGTGACAATGAAATGCATCACATTGGAATTTCATGCTGTCCTCACCCTTTTGAATGATATCTATAGAAGAATTTTTATTCTAATTCAGAAATAATTGTAAAATCATAATGTGTTTCAACCCACTAACTCTTGTATGTAATCTTGATTGAACATTTGGTAAACTAAAATACCTTTGGTCTAGTATCTACCACATATACGAAAGAACTTCCTGGATTGGACCTGCTGATGGCTTGTAACATTTGTTCATCTTCCACACACCTGGCACTGAATCCTGACAGTGGCTGACTACACCTACAAATGGCAGCCTGTTAAAACAAACACATAATTATCAAGGGAGAGGGTGGGAATTAAGATGAAAAATCAGCAAAGATCACTTATCAGCGAAGATACTTACATTGTTTTCCTTGAAAAAGTAAGAAAGAACAGGAAACCGTCCTTTACTTCTGAACTTTGAGCTGCCCACTATTGTTGGCTTGGTGGCTTCTCTTGGTACATACAGAATTGCTGAGTAAGTATTACAGGTCTAGGAGAAATCAAAAGTAAATTCCATAGTAAAATGTGACAAATACATATGGAGCTGTACCCAATTATTTACATAAAATTGAACAACACTTAAACAAAATGAGCGTTTTACAATAAGATGGTCTCTGGCCTCACAATCTACCTTGCACCTTATTGCACTGCACTTTCCTGTAGCTGTGACACTTTATTCTGCACTGTTATTGTTTTTACCTTACTACATCAATGAACTCTGTACTAACCCAATGTAACTGCACTGTGTAATGAATTGATCTGTGTGATCAGTACGCAAGGACAAGTTTTTCACTGTACCTCGGTACAAGTGACGATAATAAACCAATATCAATACCAATATTGTCAAAGTACAAATCTAAAGAAAATTGTAATACTTCGTTTAGACAATTTAGAGCAACAATCTGCTGGAGGAACTCAGTGGGTCGAGCAGCATCTGTGGCAGGAAAGGAACTGTTGATGTTTCGAGTCAAAATCCTGTATAAGGACTTCAATTGTTGCTTAGATTCCAGCAGCTGCAGTCTCTTGTGTCTCCATTGGATAATTTAAAATTTCAAAATGCAGTTAAAAAGAACTTACTGCAATAGTCTTGGGGTAAACTTGAATTAGTATTTAATGTGTTAACTTTTGATGCCCAGCATCATCTAGAAATAATTTTTTTCTGGGCTAAAGTCAGCTTCCACATTAAATGTTAAAGGGTACAATATTAATAACAAATAGAGTCCTAAAGTTATAGAGCAAGGAAGCAGGATCTTTGACATAATGAGTCAGCATGACCATTAAGCACCCATTTAAACTAATCCTACACTAATTCCATTTTATTCACCTCACTTTAAAATCAACTACCCCCATTTTTTAACCACTCACCTACACACTGGGGGCAATTTACAATGAGAAATTATTCTTCCAACTCACATGTCTTTGAGGTGTGGGAGAAAAATGGAGCACCTGAAGGAAACCCATGTAGTCACAGAGAAAATGTGCAAACTCCACACGGGCAGCAGCAGGGGCCAAGACTGAACTCGTATCACTAGCACCATGAGGCAACAGCTTTCTTAGCTCTTGACCCTCAATTATTTACTATTTATATTACTGATATGGAGGAGAGAGTGAAATACAAGGAATCCCAATTTGCCAATGATACAAAAATAGGTGGAAGGGCATATTGTAATGAGGAAACTGTGACACTGCAGCAGGATATAGATCGATTTGGACAAGTTGGCAAATAGAATTTAATGTGGGAAAGTGTGAGGCCACGGATTTTGGCAAGACGAACCAAGGCAGATTATTATCTAAATGGACATAGACTGCAAATGAGTCAAGCACAGATGGATTTAGGTGTTCTGATGTGTGAATCGCAAAATGTTAGCAGGCAAGTCCAAGTAGCTAAAGAGGCAAACACCATATTGGCCTTTATTGCAAAGGGTTTGGAGTTCAGAAATTAGGAGGTTTTGTAACAATTGTACAGGGTGTTGGTGAGGCGATACTTAGGCAACTGCTACCCTTATCTAAAAAATAAGGTAGAATTAGAGGCAGAACAAAGGAAATTCACCACACTAACTCTTGGGAAGAGAGGACTGTCCTATCGAGAGAGGTTAAACAAAGTTGTACCTGTATTTCTTTGGAGTCTGTTAGAATGAGGGGTGATCTTATCGAAATATACAAGATCCTATGGAAGGCATGGCAAAATAGATGCTGACAGGTTTTCATTAATAGGACAGTCTTGAACAACGGGATATAGTTTCAAGGGGCCTATCATTTAAACCCAAGGCAGCTAGTTATTTCTTCTTTTAGAGGTTGGTGAATCTCTACCCAAGATTCTCTACCCAAATGGGGATCTGGCACAGAAGAGATGAGGCCTGGGGTAGATCAGCTATGATCCTATTGAGTGGTGAGGGAGGCTTGAGGGGCCATGTAGCCCTCTCCTTGTCCTACTTTCTTGTGTTTGTGTATACTTACATTAAAATGGCTTACAAGTCTTTGCAAATATAACAATTTGCAGGCAATTACTTTCATGGTATAAATTACTATGGCATCTATACTTCAAATAATAATTCAGTTTTCAGTCAACTTTAAGTTTGCTGGGCTGTCTGAATGATGAGTGCTGTACACTTCACCATATATTTAAAACTATGGGGTGGAAATGAAAAGACTGAATGAATGCAATGAGAATGTCCATGCTGTAATACATTAAGATTGTTAACATTTATCTGCAACATTTTGCTACTGAAAGATATGTCACAATACACATCAGTCTTTGGCACAGAATCAAAATGAGGATTAAAGCTATTGTGTATTGCCCACTGTATAGATGTAATACAATAATCACATGAATATTTTTATTTAAACTGTCTTTCACACTGCTGCATAATTTTGTAGTCACCTTTAAATACATCTTGTAAACTTTCCATGGATCACCAGATGGGTTAGACTGTACTGCCCAAGTGCATTGGACACTGGGCACTTATGAACAAGATACTCTGTTCTGTCAGTCTTTTTCCTCCTTCTGATTTTGTTGTCACTGCCACACTGAAGTAATATTGTGGGGATAAACTCCTATGAAGTTAGAAGGATGGTAGCCTGCATCCAATATGAATGTTTGAATTTCATAATTAACAATGGGGATCACAAGACTGGAAAGTCTAAATGATTTAATCAATCCATGACTATTGCTGCTGGATCAGGTTTAATAATAATATTGAGATAACAAAGCATCTTGCTCATTTTTATTTTAATCAATTCTTTTTCATCAACTAAAAATGCGTCTCTTATCAAATAGGATTTATACAATGGGTTGGGACAGGTTAGTGTAAACTGGGTGCCTGATGGTCAGCCCAGACTTGGTGGCCCAAAAGAACTGGTTTCATGCTGTCTCTCTATGACTCTGTTTAGAGCCTAAGCCTCACAAGGTTTTGCACATTTATTCTTCTGATATCTGAAGATTATACAAACAAGAGGAATTATATCAATTAAATAAGCCAACTACAGTAACAGGTATTTTTCTGTTCAGTTTTGGATTGTGCTGCAATGCAAGACTTCGTATTTACAAATCTTTTCAAAAGGAATGAATCCATACTTAAACACTGATCACTAGTGCTAGGGCAAGATGAAATGTTTTACAAAGACTTAAAACTTAACAAGTGGCAGATATGTTTTGAACTTTCGTCCAAATGTTCCTGGGAAAACTGAATTGAAATCCAGACTTTAGAAGCAGACCAAATTTTCAAATAAAACATGAAGAATAGCATTTTAAACTAAATACGGCAATCTAGTGAACTTGTTGAAAATGTTATTTTCATATCAGGGATGTCAGATACTGGGAAGCTGAAAGACTTTTTTCACCATACAGTCAATGAATGGTTTGATTGGTTCAACAAAATGAATCAGCAAAACATACTGACAAGCATAATACACAGATTTTACGATAGGTTTCTTTTAATATAATCCCACCATTATTCATAGAAGCCAGCCACTAGCTCATTGTATACATGAGCACTTTGTTAAAGATCTGAACAATTAATTCTACTCCTGCATTTTTTTCCACTTCAGCAGTTGATTTTTTTTTCCTTTCAAAGTTGTTCCTGAGTAAGATTCCATCACCCTATCAGGAAATTTAAATAACTGCTATACTTTGGAAACTTCTTCAATGCAAATATTGGCAGAAATGAAATAACAAGGCTAGTGTAAACAAGTCAGTCAAACTCAATGCAAGTTTTCTTAAAATGAACTTGTCACTGCCAGTAGGAAAGTCAAATTCCAGTTGGTGATGTTTGGAAACGCACTGAAAACAGAAATTAAACAGGATATTGATTCAGCTCTGATAAATAAGGAATGCTGCTTCAAATGTCAAGAATTCCAGGAAATAAAGACCCTTGGCAAAAACAACTTAAAAGTATGAGTTGAAAACATTATATCATTTAGACTTAGGTTTATTTTGTACCTGGGCTGAAAACATTATGTTAAATTAGGGATCTGTATGATCCTGTTATCACACCAGAGACTCTGATTCTTGCTCTGTTATGGTTTCAGGTGGACTGCCTTCTGGAACCTTGAATCAGATGGATTTTTTCCCCTAGGTATAAATCTGGACAGTGTTAGGAAGTGACAAGAAGAACTCCAAATCTATTTGATCCGCATTTGCACACTTTCCAGCATGGGTAAACAGGAAATCCAGAGAATACCACTGTAACTGCTTTATTCCCTTTTCCTAGTTTAAAGATCCATACATAACAACCAATCCTTTGCTCTGGGCATAATCAGCTAAATTAACGGAGACCATAACATAAGCACAAATTCAAAGTCTGTATTCATAAACTATATTTAGCTAAACTAAGACAATTAATTGTTGCGATAACTATTTGGGTACTGTGATCCCACTGAAGCATGGGCACACTTGGCTCATAAAAAAGGTACAAAATCACTATTACTCACCTCGTAATTTTCATTTACATCAGTCTGTTCCCAGTGTTCATTAGGTACTCCCATTCGTTGGAATTCTTCCCTTAAATCTATCATTTTCCAACCTCTTCCTCGGTCCATTTCCTTCCGTTTAGGGTTGTACGAGAAAGCATAAAGTTCCTCATACTCCACTGAAATATAATTAGTTTTGTTGCAAAGTTAATAAATATTAAACTGTTGGTGTATAAAAGGAACTTCCTTAACAATCAGCAATAAAAACCCCATATATAAACTGTAATTATAAATACTGAGTTGTGTTCCATGTTTTTTTTCTGATCTGCCAAGTCTCCTATATGTTATTGAATGGAACATTATCAAATTTATGATAGGTTTAATAACTGAGAAATCCACAACAATCCACAAGGTTTTTAAATTATACTGTTCATCTGTGAGAACACATCCCAGTAAACAAAATAAACAGCATCCTAGTGCAGATTGTGAGATCCAAGGCTTGGTGGGTGGCAGGGGTCCAGGAGGAGGTGCCTAAGTATGCAATGATGCTGCTGAGTTTTGCTAAATCCATGTAGGTAACAAAGGGAGAAAAGAAACAATCATTAGTTAACAATATCCTGTGTATTGGGCAAGGAGCACACACCCATTTGGATCCAGATGGTGAATCCCAGGCTGAGCCTCAGTGACAAGACTATAATTGAGTTTTGCACACATTTTAGCAGACAGATCTGTCCTTTGTAGATTGCCCTATTCATTTGTGGGATGAAGAAGATTCCTTCTAGGTGTGTCCAAGACATCCATACTATTGAAGATAACTACTTAATGCAAATGTTCTAAGCCATAGTTGAATCTACATTCAAACTTTACTACCACAAAAAATAGATCAAAGCAGCCTTCTCAACGCAATCATGAAAATCCAGGTTAAAATTTCCCATGCACCAGAACCCGAGATTAAAGAGACTCATATACTGAGCATCTTTAAATCAATGCCTCAGATTCCCCTGAAATGTGTAATTCCATAATACCACATTCAAAACATCCATTACATCCCAGTGGATGACCAACTGTTTTCAAGGTACTGGGCACTGGATCAGTGACTAAGTGTGATGAAAATGTCCAACGATCACTCCACAAAGAGAGTCCAACCCCCATCCTCTCCTTCCTCTCAATTTCTCTCCCTGTCTCCAACTTTCTCTGTATTTTTCTACAGGGCCAAGTTATTGCTGTATCAGCGAGTGTCAGTTGCCCTTAAAACACTCCCCAAGTATCTAACTGATACAACCCTATTTTGAGAGCATTAAACTAAACCCAATCCATCCATTCCCAACACCCACAGGAGCATCAATGATTGAGTAACAATCATGAGAGGATATCCTGAATAATTTTAGCTCTTTATGGCACTGTAGTTAAATTACCAACTACTGCCTTAGTTTTGCAGAGAAGTTGCTGTTTTCACCAAGATCTGTTACTTACCACAAACTGAGATTTAATTTGACCATCAACAACCTTCCCCAGTTACAAACGCCGGACTTATGCACATCCCGTACATACAAAAGAGCTCCCATAAGTATTTTTAAATTCAAATGAGAACTAGCCTTGAAAAAAACCTGTTTACATGCAACTTCCCCACAGTAATCAGACACCATTGTGAG
>JARFYF010000112.1:75687395-75700010 GCA_030265395.1 Rhina ancylostomus | reverse complement strand
GGACTCCCTCAAATCATCAAATATTCAGCTGGCGAAAATTTAAACAAAATTGTGCAACTTAATTATCTCAAACTGCATGCTACGAATTCTAATCAGTCCTTTCCATAATGTATTGCAACAGAAAAACATTACTGTCAGTACAAACCCAGAAATGAATAGAAAATCATTTGAACAGTTCACCAAAGCCATATTGTTCTGTTTCCTGATATCCTGCTAGAATCTCGAAAGTAATCAAGAAACAAACTGACTCAGAAGTATTTTAATATATTTTCATTTTAGTTGTGGCTAAGCAAAATAAAAATCTTTGATACCTTCAACATCCCCTTCCCCAACCCCCCCAAAAAAAGTCCTAGAGTAGAGCAAGTCAGCAGGAAGGAAAGGATTGTGTACTTCAGCTGTTGAATGTTTTGACATTAGTTGCCCTTTCGACAGTAAAACACTTAGTCCAGTCCAGCTGAATGAAAAAGATTTTTCGAAGTCAGAAATATCAGCATTTGCCAACCATCACCTGCTTCACTACCTACCCCTGCCCCCACCCACAATCCTGCCTTGTTCATTGTGTTCAGTTGTGTGGGAGAGAATTCCAAATGGTTATTAGAACAATTAAAGGTCCGAAAAATAACATTCAGCCATTTTTCATTTCTGAGGAATTATGAATGATCAAATTGATACTGATTATAATAAGACATGATGTCACACTCTGTGATTAGGGCGATATCGCAGCAGTCAGAAGGTTTTCCGATGTGCGTTTCTCAGGCTTTCAGTGATGAGACTTGACAGCTGTAATGAGCTACAGAGCTGGCTGGCCAAGTCTGAGCATCAGAAGCTTTCTTCTCTGTTCTCTCACTGTGACAAAGACAATTAGGCAAATAGCAGAGTGAAAGAGATGGAAGGATCATCATTTTCCTTTGGGTGTCAACAATTCCATTATACCTTGCAGTGCACAAACATTTTCCACCAAGCTTGTTAAAAAGTATATTTCTCTAAACTAAGGAGAGTGAAGATCATTACACATGTCGACTCAGCTATTTTGCTGTATAGAATTACTTTATTTTTGTTAACAGGCAATCTGAAAAAAGATAAATTATTCATATTTGGTGGCCTGATGGAGTTTCCCAGCTGCAGACTCAAATTGATAACCATTCAAGCATAACTACATTCAATTGGTGAAGTTGCTGAACATTTGGCTTTCTGGTATGGCTAGACCTTTCCTATAGGTCAAAAGTGGTGGGGCAGTGGGATGGGTAACTCTGAAGGTTTCTCAAAGTTTAATTGCTTCCAGATATAACAGAATTGAAAAGAATTGACTGAGGGCTCACAGTTTGATACCATGTTGGACAGGAACAGTTGCTATTGGAAACGGCTTAAGTTGCAGTAAATCAAAAACTGAGCCATTCCCCACCCAGGCAATGTCACCTTCACACACAAAATGAACCTAAAACTTAAAAAGAAAATCTGGAATTGATTTAATCAATATTACATTTCATAGATTGTTGAAAGGGAATAGAATTAATCTGTACTGTTGTCACCTGACAATTTTGATTGTCATTCTGCTTCTGGTATTATTGCCTGAAGTTTGCTCTCTCATGGTCCCCCTTCCCATAGCATAATGTATTTGTCAGTGCTCTCAAATGGCTACTTATTCCTGACTTTAGGGATTAGTATACATTCATATTCTGTACACGCTTCAGCACAGCAGGCTGCCTGAGGGAGGGTTTGCATGAAAAATGCTGTCACCAGTAATTTAAAGCAATTCAACAGACCTTTAAACATCTGCATTGTTGCCTGAAAGACATGGTTAAGGCTTTGAGTTGTCATATTCCTGCACAGTGAAGGTTTTTTGTTCACGAATGTTCTACTGGAATTTAAGCTAGTCAAAGAAAGGGAAAGGAGATCTGCGCTCTTCAGTGTTGGAAGGCATTCTCCACAGTAAAGGCCAGTGCAACAAACCAGCAGCAAGTAGCTGAGGTGGTGAAATGACTATAATTGCCAAAAAAAATGGGTTTCATCCTTTTCTGGTGTACTAAATATGTGCTGTGCATGCCACTCAGGTCCCCGCACAAATATGTGAAATTGGCCAAAATTCTCTTAAAATGACTGTGTCATTTTACACACAGTTTCTACATAAAAAGGGACTTGTGCAGTTCCCATCAGGAGCTGCCACATCAGTAATGTTATTGGAACTCCTCCTAAGATAGTGACTGAAAAGGCTGCTGTGGAAGTGAGTGAAACATTGGGGGAAGTTGGACACAGCATCCTCCTTCATTTCTGGCCACCCACAGTCACTCAGCCAATCGACTCCTGAGCCACAAGTGGCCTAAGCCACTGTGAGGTGATGTGGACAAAGAGGCCGCAATCTGTGAAGGGACCTCCGGAAATTCCCTTCACGTAATGCAGGAAAATTCTGCATGTGAGACATCAATCCATCAGACACTTTCATTTCCTTTTCATTTCTGAATGCTGAGTGATGCCCTCCTTGTTTCTCTGTGAGTGAGCAGCAAAGGTCACATACTGAAGCTCCAGTTGTTGCCAGCAGTGGAGGAAATGAGCTGCCTGTGATGGGTGACTGAGGTTGGACAAACATTTGCCGCATGAACCTTTATGCCCAATGACCTTAACTGTAAACTATAACCTGGTTCTCTCCTGGCCTTATGGTACGGTAACTGGAATCCCTAAATGGTCTGGCTTGACCCTATATCTAAGTCTAGATCCAAAGCAATGCCTTACTTCTTCATTCTGAAATGACCTAGCAAATCAATCAAGGGGATTTATTAAATGACAATCTTGACAGTGAAATCCACATTCTAAAAGAAAATTTGGTAGGACATAGGATATGGATATCAGAAATGTGCAAACTGAACTGAACAGTGAAACTTCAGTTTTCTACTGAAGCTCTGGCTGCCTGATTCTTATGCGAGTGTTTCATCCACCAGTATTCCTGGATTTACTTATGGATTTGTTGCAGCATCCTGCAGGTCAGTGTTTATGTTCTACCATGGCCATTTTCATGTTTAACTCTTGTTCTATATGTGCCCTGTTTCTACAATGATTGACCGCAAAATAAAAAGGAGAAATTATTTTTGGTGTCTGAAAAACAGTCTTCATATTTAAGTAAGCTTAGTAAAGGCAATTTTCTCATAATGAAAATGTTGCTTGGAAAGTGGGTATTGATGTAGTATCAGCTGCAAGTTGATGGAGTACAATCCTTTTCCACTCATTTAGCACACAGCAGAGTTTCAATGGAGCTGAGTTGGTACATAGGTTTCTTATATTCTGAGAAAACCTGTAGAAATAGAAAAACAGCTGTTGCAGTTTATTCTAAATGGAAATGAAGCTATTCTTCCAGCTGAACCATCGGTCATCTGTTTGATGCTGATGAACCCATGTTTGGAGAGCAAGTTGTCTCCATACTGCAACAAATGTTTGATAATTGCTCCACAAATCTTTTTTGTTAATATTAAAGCAGTGCTGTGATTTATCCAAATGCTGTTTGTGAAAGTCACATAAGAAGCAAGAACTTCAAATGTGAGGTTCATAGAACTGCTTTGTTGGGTTTGCCTGTATAATGGTGTGTAAAACTGACATTGCTGGCTTGAGTATGAAGTCCTCTATTGTTAGGGTGCAACATTGTAGGAGGGTGGGAGAGGGAATGGGGGAAGTTTAGACAATATACTGCACAAGAGACATGTTGTTTGTACAGGAGGAGTCACAGAGAACCTCCTGAGCTACGACCAGATATTCTCGGTAGGAAGTTTCCAGGGATGTCTCTTAAGGAATCAGGTACAGTCTGCTTATGAGTACCTGCACTTAAGTGAAGCCTGCAATACAGGCAAATGCCTGTGCCCACTTTGACTGCCTCTATGGGTAAAAGGAAAAGTGGGTGAAATCTTCTCTCCTTAAACATGGTGTTTGGATGATCTCCCAATTACAGCAGTGAGCAGCAAACTGTTAGAAGTGACAGAAATCAGTGGGAATAGCTTGCAGTGATCTTAAGATGAGAAAGTTAAGAGTGATTCTGACTCTAATCCATGAGCAAAGCAGTCTTGGCATAAATGTAAGGTTTTGATTTTGAGCTTGTCGGAGGTCCCAGATCTCAGTGAGGACAAAGAATGAAGTTTGAGTGTTAGTTCTCTAAATGAAACAGCTTCAGGGGGAAATAGGATTCTGTGAGTAAATAAGTACTGTCAAATTATCAGACAAGTGAAAATCTTGCTGCAAAAGAATTTTGTATGTTACTGGCATTGACATCATTTGGGGGAGCTTTATGCTGGAAAATAAAAGTGCCAGGGAGAATGAAAGTTCTGTCAAAAAATGAGGGGTCAAGTTTCCAAATAGGCATTAAGACACAAGAAATGTGTGGAAAATTGCTCTCATCTGAGTTAAGCCAGATTTCAAAAGCACAACACAGTTGCTATTGAAGTTGTGAGAATCTGTGCAGAGGTAGTCATCCTTTGTCATTTTCTAGCCCTGCAAATAGAGTTATTACTATAACTGCACGCACAGCCGTTCCACCTCTATTGTAGTCTTATGTTCCAGGCCTCCTCATACTTTAAAGGCAATGGAAGAGCAATCGCAAAGATATCTCTATTGTCTCAAATTTAGTGCTTGGGAAAATAAATGAAAGGTGAAGTTTTAAAGGTGACCTCCCTGACATGTGTGAACCTTGCTGACCTTTAATGTGCATCTGAAATAATAAGATTAGCAGTGGATAAAATCCACAGGCACCCCCATTAAAGAGGATGATGTATCAGATTTGAAAGCATTATGTACTTCTTGTACATGCTGTGCCAGAAACTGCTGTTGACAGAGAACTGGGTCAGGAATGAAATATGAAGAGCAGAGCAGGCGGGAGGTGAGACTTCTAGTTTATGATACCTAATAACACAACCACTGCCATTACAAGTACTTTTGCTTGAGAGAAATTTCCAGGCTAAAATCAAAGCTCATTGCACCATTGCATCAATACTCCCCTAGACCTCACAATGACCTCCACTTTTCAGACTGCCTATCTGAAATTAAATTATGAATAAGCCCGCATTTTCTCCAGCGTTAGTGAATCTACACTGGGAAGATTACGCTCCATGATCAAAAACATTTCTTCCTTACATTTACTCTTCCTGGCTGATCAATTAGCTATTTGTACCCATACTGTCTTGTCCAACTCAGTCCTTTCTACATGTGAAGCCCAATATACTATTAATAACCTGACCCCTTATCTTCACTGCATCATCCACTTCAAGCCCTACCTCATCATCTGCTTTACCAGAACTCTTAACTTGATCAGCTGTGGACAAGCTTCCTCTAATGTCTTCTTCCAGCTTTCATTCTCCACCATCAATACATAAGTTCCATCTCATCCAAAACTGTATTGTCCGTATCATGCTCTACACCGTGTCCTATACTTTCATCACCCCTATCCTTACCGATCCACATTATTCCCTGTCAACAAAAGGATCAAATTAAAGCTTCTCCATTTTGATTTGCAAATACTTGCACAGTGTGAGTGGCAGAGCTGGTAGAGCTACTGCTTCATGGCTCCAGAGACCTGGGTTCAATTCTGACTTCCGGTGCTGCCTTGTGGAGTTTGCAAGTTTTTCCCTGCCACCATGTGGGTTTCCTCTGGGTGCTCTGGTTTCTTCCCAAATCCCAAAGATGTGCAGATTGGTAGGTTAACTGGCCACTGTAAATTACCCATAATGTGCACACGAGTAGCGGAATCTGGGGAGAAAGTGATGAGAATGTGGGGAGAATAAAATGAGATTAGTGTAGGATGAGTGTAAATGAGTGCTTAATGGTCAGCACAGACTCAGTGAGCCTAAGGGCTCATTTCTGTGCTATATGAGTGTATGACTTTTTATGACTCTATGATTCAACCACTGAAATATCTGTTGCCTTATCCCCTCGGCATTCTGATTGTTTCAATCTGACCTTCTCTTTGTCACTTTCTCCTTCCAGAGTACTATTAGCAGAAAAGTTTTCAGCATTTTTTACCCTTCACTGAAATTCCCATCTTAATTCATTTAACTCTTTTGCTCCTATGGAAGGCCTATCATTGCCCCTTGATGCCATTTTCACAATTATGTGCATTATTAATAATGATACATAGGAATAGAATTTAATAATTTACATTCCATTAGGATGAATGTTTAGCCACAAATCTCCCACATGTACAGCCAACTTTCAAAGTGCTTAAATTTACAGCAATGGGGCAACCATTATTATTCACTGTGTAACCATTATGGAAAATTTAGATTTGGTATTGCTATTGTTCAACATTACTGGAGTGGATTGTGACATTGAGTATAATTCAATCATGAATGATAATCAACTATGAAAGAGACTTTGCATAATATTTAACTAAATGGATTCTTTTCCTTACTCCTTTTCCTGACGGTTTATTGAGTAAAGGCACTGACAGGGGAAAAGCTAAGCCAGACAGTAAAATATAATGTTTGTTTCCCAATATATTGTGAGTCAATTGAACTCAGTCAACCCTGATGGATCTCTGTCCTAGGAAATGGGCAGCTGGTTCAAGAGATAGCCGAAAGAAGAGGCGTAGAAATTCTTTTGCATGTAAAAATATACATCAAATTTGTTGCAAGGGGGAAATAGGTTAATGCATTAGAATCACATCTTGACCTTTTTGAAGATTTTGCATTGAAACTCTGCATCAGTTACAGAATAAAGGGAAATGTGCAAACTAAGCTGCATGATTTTTTGACATGGTCAGACCTCAGAGCAGTGTTCCCTTCAGAAATGTCATTTCATATTGAGTAACCACTTCAGGGTAGATTTTCCCTTTAGGGGAACGTAGGAATTTAGAATGAGCACCATTGGTCTTTGACAGTTAACAGAAGATTGTGGGATTGGGCATTTTGGGACAAGGATTGTCATCATCTGGCTCATTTGGTCAGTCAGGAAGATCAACATTAGTCTCCTCTCAGGCCTCATGTTAAAATAGCATTGCAAATCCATTGGTGTCATCAGATCTTGGTCTGCATATCTTAAAAGTTGGTCCTGACATTGCAGGGTGGGTGTCTTTACTGTCTGTAATTTAAAATTAATCTTCTCTTTTGGGGAAGGGGAAAAGAATAAGTGGTTCAGAGTGGTTAAACACTTGGTCCATTGTAAATGCTGTTTGCCAGATGGGAAAGGGGCTGGGGTTGTAGGGCAGTGAAAATCAATGCCAAAAATCATGCATTTCTGTTAAACTTCAAAGAATCTCGATGTTAAGAACTGAGGCAATGCAATTTCCATTACTTAGTACAAGATTATTGATATATTAGGTCTCTCCATTTGTCAAAACAATATACTTAAGTGTATTTCTGATCTTGTCAGTGGAGGAATTGATTTTCCATATCATAACAGTACTGCTACTCATTTGTGCCTAAATCACTGATCTACATGATGAAAAATTGATGAAAAGCTCACAGCTTCCCCAACTCCCAGATTCTTATATCATCTCTGTAACTGTGGGGTCGCTCTAAGTCATTCTACGGAATCCATCCATCAAATTCCATCAGGTGCACCATCCTGATCCAATGCATAGAACTAGAGGTAATGGTGTACCTCTTTCAGAGAAATACTTTTGGGGTTCTTCATTGGTTATTTTCTCTCCTTAAAATATGCAGTGATGAAAATATGGCCATGTTTAATTAAATACTTGCTCATCATGAATGAAGATACTGACAAAATGAGTTAAGATGATGAAGAAACCCTAGTGGCATGAGTAGAGGAGGGCCTTACCCCATTAAATTTCAAAAACTTGGCAACAGCCTTGTATTGTAAAACCTGCAGGAGTCATATATGTACAGGAAGAATATTTCTATTTGACTTCTTAATATGCTGAGAAACATGCAGTAATTGGTCATTTCCAGCAATAACAACATCTAAAAAATGTTTTGCCATGATGCAAATCCATGGATGTGGATCGATTTTCAAATGACTCCTTTGAGTATCAGGTGAATGGTGAGCATCAGCAGGCTTTTTGGTCATAAAAGGAAGTCACTTATGTCTGCCCTGACTATGTGTTCCTATCCTCCAGCAGTATTCACTAAAGGCCAAACTGCTTTTATTTATAGTCCAGTGATTCTGAGGTCAATTGTAGTTGATCCAAGCGCTTCTACAGATGTAAATAGGCAACTCAGTGTGGATCCAGAATTCCTGCTGGCATCTCCTGGTTTGTGTGTTTTCACTTAAGAAAGAAAGGTTTGCATTGATGTAGCACCTTTTACAGCTTCAGGAGATCCCAAAGTGACTTTATGCCAATGAGGAACAAACTATTAACCCATTCAAGAATACAACAGAATTGAAGCAGGAGTAGGTCATCCTGCCACTCATGCCTGTTCCACCATTCAATAAGATTGTGGTTGACATTCTACCTTTCTGCCACTTTCTTCCACTAATCCCATAGCCCTTACTTCCCTTAATATCTAATTAACTATAGATTCTGTCCTGAATATTCTCAGCAACTCAGCCTCGACAGCTCAGAGAGTTCCAAAGATTTGCTACTCTCTGCATGAAGTAATTCTCAAATCTTGTCCTGAATGGTCAACCCCATGTTATGATATAGTGACATCTAGTTCTAGACTCTGCAGCTAGGGGAAATCACCATACTTGCAACTATCCTATCAAACCAGTAAAGAATTTTGTCTGCTTCAATGAGATCACCTTTCACTTTTTCTAAATTCCAGAGTGTAGACCCAATCATCTTAATTTCTCTTTATAGGACATTTCCCCAGGAATCAATTTGATGACTTTCCAGTGCAGTCTATGCACTGATAAAAATGACCTTCATTGTGAAAGTATTAGTTGTAATGTGAAGTAATTTTATATTTTGCACAGAAATTTAAACATCACACAACAAAGGGTAGTTGAGGCAAAGGAGTACATTTTTCCCCATTAGTTATATTGCTGAGCAAAGTCGAGTACTATGCCATCTGTTCAAAGATTAATAATTTGAATTTATTCAAAGATGAAACCGTAATATCTGTGCAGAAGATTATTATAGGTTATTAGTGAGACAGAAACAAATATCCATGTGCCGTCCTCATGAAACATGTTCTACAGGATAGTGTGATAGTGAAGAACTTTTTTATTGGTCCATTGACATAGGAAAACCTGATTTTAGGGAATTGTGGAATTATCCAAGGGTGCATATCACATATGGGAAAGAAGGTCGGCATGGACATGGTAGGCCAAAGGGTCCACATCTGTGCTGTACGACTCTAAAAGCAGAAGCATGCAGACAGGCATCTACACAAATGGTGGAAAGCAGGGGCACAAGTCTGTAAGCTGTGACTCTTTGCCCTTGTATCTGTGAGCATGGTGTAGAACAGTGGCTGCGTTATTAGTGCCACACCAGAGATACGGAACCTTAAAGAAGAAATAGAGAGTGTTGTTAAAGAGGAAATACAGTAATATAACGGCACTATAGCTACCCACCCCCCAATAAACATCTATAAAAAGCAGGTTTATGCACATGCTTGTGCACATTTGCTTCATGATATTAAGAAAGCATGTGCTTACCTCTCCAAAAGCCAACAAATTGAATTCTCGCACACAACTCTGCATTCAGTAAATCAGAGAAAGTTTCAGTTCGAAGACTCTCAACTAGAAATGCAAGGATAGATGAATATTTTGGCTAGACAGACATACGTGAAAACTGAGAACTTATTACAATATGATCTGAGAACATGAGAAAGCAGTGGAATTAACAAAAAAGGAGAAATAAAGGAAGCACCAACTGTTTGGCTTTTCATGCCTGTCCTGACACTTTGAAAGGATTATCTTTTCATTCCACCCCTCCGTCCTGCCTGGAAATCTATTCCCTTTTAAGTAATTCCAATTTCTTTTGGATAACTACCATTGAATCTGATTGCAACACACTTTCCAATAGCGCAATCAGATCAGAACAATTCACTCAGTAAAAAGCATTTTTCCTTATCATCTTCCTGGGATTTTTGCCAATATATCTGTGGTTACAGATTCACCAAAATAGTGCAGTAATTGATTGTTATGCTATGTTTATACATTTGCATTTTAAGGACAGTGTGTATTTCCTCTTTAAGAGAGTATCTAACTCTGAGCACTCTGAGGAATGACATAAAGAAAGCAGCCACTATTTCCGTCATGCTCAGCAATGAATTTGTATAATTTCATCACAAAAATAAGGGCTAAAGGAGCTGAAGCTTGGCATTATTTTCTTCTTATTGATTGCATCAAACTTCTCATAATTTTGAAACACTCCAGGCCATTTGAAAATTGTTTTGTAATGCTGAGTTTTAGGAACATTGGAATTAAAGTAATTTATTCAGCCCAGCTGGTTCTCCCATTCCATCCTATGTAACTGTTGGTCATTTAAAAGTACTCAAGGAAAAAATGTGAAAAATGTTCAATTATTTAATTGCAATTCTCCTCACTTCTGTCCTGAAATGCTGATTCTCATTGGGAGTTAGTTCATTATGTCATTTGGTGCATCATCCATTGCTTACATGTGGAACTAGACAGTGAGTATTGGTACACTATTCAGCTATGGAAGGCATCACAGCTGTCAGATTCTGCCCTTCTGCAATGTTTATGCAACCATTTTCTAGCAGATCATGAATCTTGGCAGATTTCTCTCTCCATAGTGATAAATGAGACCAATTTTAGAACTTCATTTGCAGCCTTTCAGTATTTAATGAGACAGACAATAAAAGCAATAAAATATGATTTTAAACATTGTATTAAATGCTCCATCAAACAGAAAAACTAGCCAGAAGAAAAGACTTTATGTTGCAGAATTGTTAGGTTTCAGAGAAATCGTTCCAGAACAGATGTTGATTTGCCGCAGCACCAGTTCATTCAAGCATGTACCTGTTAAAGAAGCTGCCAGCACACTATTATTTTTTTCTGCTTCCTTTCCCTACTTTAATTGATTGATGAAAATAAGTATCAACATGGAGGGATTCCTGGAATCCCTGCATTGCAGAGCACATTTCAAGGGTACTCAACTGGAAGAGAATCTCTGTTAAGCTTCATAGCTTTTGTCGATGACATATTTAACAATTTTGGATTTTGTAACATAATTCATAACCACTCACTGTGAGACTGTTTCCAACAATGCTAATGAAATTACTACTCTACATCTCCAGAGCACTGGATTGTAAGGCACTGCCTATTAAAATGGCTTGGTCTAGGTCTCCATATATTAAACCTCCCATTTTTTCCTTCAGCTAGTCTCTCCTGTTCAATTGCATTCAAGTATATAGCTAACGGGGGTGAGGTTTAAGTTGGGAAGGTAAGGGTGGGGGTGGGGATGAACTGGATGTTTGCTATAAGCTGTATTCCTATAACTTATAAGGGTTTGTAGCTGGAAACTGCATATTAATCTGATGGTTCAATGCTAAAGCTATATTTAAAGTATTGTGCAGATTTGGACGTGCCTTGCCTTTAGAAAGTTAATGGATTAGAGTGGATTCAGGGAAGAAAAACAGGGATCCTAACATATCCAGGTAATGGCTGCCAGAATTCAGAAACAGAAATTAAGGACGGACATAATTTAAGTCTCCAAAATGTTGGAGGGTGTGAATAACGTGGACATTTTCTCTAAACTGTAAGACTTTAGTGCAAAATTCTCAGCCAGAATATGAGGTTTGATTTATATGCTGTCTACAGAGATTCCTTCGGTTTTGCCTGAAACCTTTGTGGATCTGAGATTTCATCATTTTTTCTTGAAAGCTTTAATCCAACCTATCCATCAACCGCAGGGATGATATTCTGCTAGGCTGTGGCAATTGTACAGGTGCTTCCACATTACAGAAAGAGAAGACCCCTTCTCTGGTTTTCTAAATTCTTGTCATGTACATAAAGGTTAAGTGTTCCCAGTGCAGATTGGACAAAGGATTGGAACCATGGTAGCTAAGGGAATCAAATAGAAATCCTGAATTAGTGCATAGAAACACAAGAGTCATTCCTCATAAGAACACCTGTTTTTTTTTAATCTGATAACCACTCTTTTGTCTTGTTCTTTGAATTGTATAGAATGGCAGATGATCCCTGGTAGAAGAAAAATAGGTTTCTTTTCAGACTAAATATTAGAAATTATGTTCCCTGACTCTAATTTCATATTCCCTTCATTGGCGGCTCTTGGGGTTGAAGAAGACCTGCCTCCACTCTAGTTCTGTGGGTTCTGTAGTGGCTGCCAGTTTGTGCCAATGCTGTAGGAAGGGCCAGGTAGATGCAATGTTTGGGATGTTGTGGACTGTTTGCACTTGGCCTCTGCTGTAGAGGTGCTCATTGCCTTCTCCAAATACTCCTTCCTCCATTTTGATCTTTCATGGGCCTGGCTTCCGAGATGTTACATTTCATCAAGGAGGTATTGAAAATATCCTTGAAACATTTTCTCTGCCCTCCTGAAAATCTCTCACCATGAAGGAGATTAGAGTATGTGCATGTTTCAGGAGTCAGGTATGGAGTGTGTGGATAACACAACCCACTCACATTAGTTGGTTAAGCATTTTTGGAGCCTCTGTGCTATGGATCTTAGCCTAGGACAAGATGCTGACATTAGTTCACCTGCCCTGCGAATAGATTGGAAGGATTTTTGCAGAGAGAGTATTGGTAGTATCTCCC
>JARFYF010000112.1:75489124-75499612 GCA_030265395.1 Rhina ancylostomus | reverse complement strand
ATCTCTTTTGTCCACCTATCACTGCTCTGCTTCTCCCTCCTATATACTGGGCTCCCCCTTTTCCTATCTTCAGTCCTGAACCAAAACAGTGACGGCCTGCTTTTCTCCACGGATGCTGCCTGGCCTGCTGAGTTCCTCCACCATCATCGTGTTTCTCATCCAGATTCCAGCATCTGCAGTCTCTCCAGTACTGATATTAAATAATAATATTGGTATTATTTATTTTTTATTTCACCTGCTACTGGATAAACACAATTTCTGGTTATATAAATTGACTGAGTGAAGTGGAAATATGTTTGCTGAAGAAAAGCAGTATTTGAAAAGCACAATTTATTGATTTTTATAAAGTGGGCCCATTTGTGAGAGTGGATAGAAAAAAGACATTCAAAAAATGTTGAAGAAGAAGAAATAAAAATTGAAATGCATAACATTTCAAACAATTAAAAACAAAATTAAAGTTAATTTTTTTTTAAGAAATGATTTACATTCCCATTTTTCTTCCATGCTATAGAACTATAATCCCCATTGCAATCAACAGGATCTCATGTCTATGCCTGCTTTGACCTGGTGCAAGACCCAGAAGGGGAATACACCATTGTAACAAAGGGGAAATTGCAGCAAGATTGAATTTTGCCACTGAAATCTATGGGGACGCCAGCAGTAGGGTGAACTGTCAGATTCACCTCTTCAAACATGTCAAGTAGGTGCCACAATTCCATGTTGCATACCTCACGGGTGAAAATCCAGGACTTACAACCATGTAAATAGCTGAATGCCATGGTTCTGATCTGAAGTGCCAACAAAACTCAGCACGATCCAGCCCATCGTCTGAGTATCAACATATGACAGGCATTAATGAGCGGGCAGATAGTATTGGGTTTGTGAGGATAGACGATTGAGCATTCACAGAACAATGAATGGAGATTGTGAACAATACCAGTATTCTAAGCAGAACAAATCCAAGTGCTTATTCATTTTCCAGGGATTCATTTTATAAGTGATTCTGGCAATAGACCAGAACAGATGCAAATAATCTACACCATTCTTCATTATATTTTTATTACAGTTGTTCCACGTTCAATCTGGTGCTCAGTTCCCTGATGTACTTATTTTCTTTTTGATGTGTCTAATGATCTGTGGAGTACCTTCTGTTTTCAATTTACCTCAATTCCATTGCATAATATGACAAACAGTCCCTCATGACCTGGTGGGTGCGTGATCCTACTTTTATGAATTCATGTCTACCAAACATCAGAGACTTTCTCACATAATGTGAGAAAACTGTATTAAATTGAGTGCGAGAAGCATCAAGAGGCAGTAATTAAAAAGAATATGGTCATTTAAGAAGGAGCAGTTTAGAGATAATTAGGCAAAAATATATCTCACTACCAGAGCAATAGTACAAATTAACTTATTCAATGAGTTGGGGTAAATTAAAGATAGTTCACTCAACTATTAGTGCCTACACAATGTTTCCATTTCCTTCATCTTCACTGGGAGGTTGGCATTTAATCATTTGGTTTCATTGGGTCAGTAGAGTGATGTTGGATAATTTTCAACGCACCATCAAAGCAGCCAAACTTACATGATTAAATCTTTATATTGAATGTTTACAGGCACCTCACTGGAAGCCAAGCCTCAAACTGCCATGCATTTTCCAGTGTAGGTCAACAGATAGCAATCAGAAATAATGAATCTGGCAGGTTTTCTTTGCTCAATCTCAGGGGTATTATGGTCAAATGGTTGGTACAGTTAGCATGCATGTAAAGCATCAAAACTAAACTTCAAACAGCAAGTGAACTGTAACAGATGAAAGTGTGCCCTTTTTAATAGACCCCCCACTTATTGGGCAAGTTCTATGGCTCTGTTCTTTATACAATTGAATACATTTTTGCTTTATATTTTTCTCTAATCTACAATTCAAACTGAGAGAAATGTGACAAGGTCATTATGATTGGTTGTCCTCATTCACCACTTTTCTTCACTCAGATTGGTTTACAAGTCTAAAAAAATTGTTTAACGATATAAAAAGAGAAGTTACTTAATACTGAAACAAATAATTTAGGCACTTAATGTCAGAAATGCTTTTAGCATGTTTCCTCCCATATAACAACCCCTGTCTGCGGCTCAGGGGAGTTATACCTTTCATCTGGCTCCTGTAGAACTACAGGGGGTGCTGACAACCTGGCAAGGAATTTAAAATACCAACCGTGTGGAACAAGTGGGAATGGAGAAAATAAATTTTATGTTTATTGCAGAAATATTGATTTCATTCTTTTTCAGGGGTTTAAGATTAAGCAATTAAATAGAAATTCTGAGCCATTGTTTGTTTGTGGATAATTTTACATTGCTGAGAGGGAACCTTTTGTGTAAAACATTCATTTAAAAGATAATTTGATGCCAAACATAGGCACTGACACAGGAGCTAATTTGCTTCACCTGGACCATGACCATTGATCTGAATCAGGACAGGTCAACAAAGATGATACAGGGAAAGGTCTCCTTGAGTATTGCCAGAACAGAGACCCATGCACGTGTTCGTTCCTAACCTCGGGTGCCATGTGTGTGCAGTTTGCATATTCTCCCTGTGACAATATGTATTTTCCCTAGATGCTCCAGTTTCCTCCCACATCCCGAAGACCCATAGGTTGATCAGTTAATTTGCCACATAAATTGCTCTTAGTATTTAGGTGAGTGGTAGGATCTGGGGTGAGCTGATGAGAATGTGAGGAGAATAAAACATTAATATTGGATCAATGTTAATGGGTGTTTGATGATCGGTACAGTCTCAATGGGCTGAAAGGCCTGTTTCCATGCTGTAGTTCTACTCCAGAGGCAGCCTCAGAACTGTAAATCCATTATGATTTGGACAATAAGGTCTTTACTCATATTATAAGTTGGAGCAAGGTTTTGACAAAAAGTAAGAAAAAACTCATGCTAGAACAAATTAATGTATTTTATAATGTAAACAACTTGAAAGTCTAGAGGTGTTTATGGGAATTGGCTGGAAGTAAAGTTAGATTTGGTTAAATCTTAAAACAAATTCCGCAAATTGTGACCAAATGGTCTGCTTGAGGAACCCGTTGGGTCAAGCAATATCTGGGGGAGGAAAGGAACTGTCAGTGTTTCAGGTCGAAACCCTACCTCAGGCCATGCAGGATTTTGACCCTAAACATTGACGGTTCCTTTCCTCCCCGATGAGTTCCTCCAGCAGATTGTTTGTTGCTCCAAATTTCAGCATCTGCAGTCTCTTCTGTCTCCAGTTCCCTATCGGCTTTGATTCCACAATATTTCAAAAAATGTATCTACTTCCTCTTTAAGTACCTCCAACGATCTAGCCTCACAACACTGAGCGGTAGAATATTTCAGAAATTCACCTGCCCCTGAGAAATTAGAATCATGACCAATTAAATGAACAAGTTCAAGGCTTATGGGCCTACTGAACATGGTGTGAGTTAGCAAGTAGCAGCTGAGTTTTGAATGATCACATGTTTAAAGGAGGTTGAAAGAAGGAATATGTTGGAATAGTCGAATCTAGGTAACAAAGGCATGGACGAGGATTGCAGCAACAGATGACTGGAGTCAGAGGTGAATTCAGATGTTACGAAGGCAGCAGCAAGCTGCCTTGGTGATGACTTGGAAAAGCTGCTGGTAAAATATGACAGTAACGTTGCAAGCAGTCTGATTCAGTTTCAGATATTTGCCAGGGGAAAGAATCGAGTTTGTGGTGTGGACCTAATAAAATAACATTAATCTTCCCAATATTTAGTTGTCGGACATTTTTGATCTTCCATTACAGATGCTGCCTTATCTGCTGAATATTTCCACCATTTTTCTATTTCAGTTTTAAAACATTTGCAGGTTTTTTTTTTATTTTCATGTCAAATTTAGAGACAGTAGGGAATCATATAGAGAAGTTATTGAGAAAAACCAGTATGTCAGCATATGTGAAAACTGGCTGTGTTTCCAGATGATATTGCCAAGAGGAAACATGCAAATGCAGAAAGATAGGTACTTGAGGACACCAGAGTAATAGTACCGAAATGAGAAGGGAAGTCATTACTAGTCACAATCACAAAGGATGTAATTAGTGATAAGAATTGTTCTAGTACTGTGGCAGAAATGCAAAACTGTTTTGGAGACAGATGGGGTGGTGGCGTGTGGGGGTGGGCGGGTGAGTGTGTAATTCAAAACCACAATCGTGGGAAAGGCCAGCATGAATTTGGGAGGCTAGTCCCTCAAATTGTTTAAATTACAATTGAAAATTGACCTTTCCCAGAGTGAAATGTGATGACAACCACAGAGTCATTCACTGTTGTATGTTAGGTATGATTTCTGTATCACCCACATAAGAAGTAATCCCATTTTACATAAAATATTCCTTCAGAATAATTAGTATTGAAATTAGATGCCAGCCCAGGAGGCATCAGGTAATTCTGGGACAATTTGGTTTTAATATCACAGCTCTGGATTGGGAACTCAACAAGTCTAGTTGCTTCCTTCCCATTGATCCTTCAGTTCCCCATCACCCATGCCCCTAATTTCTATTACATCCATACAAGAAAACAGCCTTATCCCACTTTCCAACTATTAGTCTACAGCATTGAAGGCTATGGTACCTGATTTGCACATTCAAGCACATTTTAAAATGTGATGATGTTTCTCCCCCCACTACCCTACCATCTGACAATTTTCATATTTTCTCCTTCCACTGGGTGAAAGCAATCCTCAACTCATCACTAATTCTTCCAGCAATTACTATGAATCTTCATCTTATATTATTGACTACTGTTATAGGAAATTACAGTTAAGGAGGACCAACTGAGGCCCTTCAATTTTATATATCAATTAAATCTCCCCTCATTTACTTACAAATTAAACAACCCAAGCCTAAATAAAAGTGCTCCAATGCTGCAAATTTCACCACAGTATGGTTTCCTTTCCCATCTCTGCACTATCTGGAGGAACTGGGTGTGCTTGGATCACAGACAGGGTTGGGTTGGGTTGGGTTTGAGGGGTGCTGGAAATTAGTACCGGGGGAGGAATGAAGCAACGGAGATTAGCAGCTCCACTGGGAGTCAATAGGATAACTACATTGAAGGATTCTGAGTATGTCACAAGGAAAGAACCGTTGTCCTGGTGACCAATGACTGTAGCTTGGTCTAGTTTCCCCATAAATGCTCCAAAAGGAGAAGCTACACAACTTGATGAACAGTTGATGAAATTTGTCCAAGTGAGGCTCACACAGGTAAATGCCCAGTCAAATTTTCAGAGGAAAGCAAAAGCACCCCGAAATGGTCGTAATCGCATTTCACTCTGGAAAAGTTCTGCATTGGCATAAATTCTGACCATTTTACCACTAAAACATATTCTGCCTACCATTTTATTTTAATTAAGAAGTCTTTACTCGAGAAGTGTTCCTGAAGATATTATTTGTATTCCAGCTGCACCATTTCTTAAAACGTTGACTTCCCAATAACATTAGGAACTACAAAACTTGCTCAACCGCCTAAATGATTCTTCCTCTTAAAGCCCAAGAGTTAAAAGTTCCACGATATTTCCACAGATTATCTAAAACAACCCAACGAAAGAGTTACTTTGTTAGCACTTTTCACTTCTCCGACTGTAAGCGCCGTTCATTAACGTGGACCTTCTAATATGTTAAAGGCTATTTTGTTTCCGTTCACTCTTAAAATGTTCTGCCTAACGGAACCCGTGTGCGTAACGGGTCACACAGTCTAATGCCGAAAGGTTCAACTACAAAACCCGACAATTCTCCGGCGGTTATTAATGTGATCAAACAATTTATAACTGATTGTATTTTAGTTGAAATTAACTAAACCGAACTGTCAATACTGTTTAAGTGTTTGGAGATTAAATTTAGGAGATCGGAGACCTACTCGAAACAAATTAAGTTATGCTTAAGAGTTAACATTTTTCAAAATGCGTTACGTATTTAAGGTTTGTACATTCATTCACGTTAAAGGTGTACATACTGAATAAGTTGCACAGCCTTTTTAAGAGGAAAGTCTAGACTGGATACCACCATTGTAAATAGGTATGATGCATCAGCCCCACATATTGTTTGGACCACACTCGAGATGCTAAAGCTACGTATTAGCAGAATACTCAAGTACGTTATTTTCACCTTATTTCCTTAATGCTTTCCAACTTGCACATGATCTCCTGCTCCTCCGTCATGTTGCTTGCAGTGAATGTGCAGTGAGAATCTGAATAAATGCTAACAAAAGAAGTCTCCCCGTAGCTGCTTCACACATCTAACAGCGAGCGAGCACTGGACCTCGGGAGTTGCAGTCCCTTCCGCCCAAAACAGAAAGAACATTCCCAAGTATAAACTACTACTCCCGTCAGGCCCCGTAAAAACCCTCACTTCCTGTTCTTCAGGACTCCTCTGGGAAAGTGGGGGAAAGGAAGCTCTCCGTACATTTCCTTCTCCCAACACTTTGTCTCTAATAAAATGCCACCCAGTTAGAGTGAAACTTCACAAGCTGTGATTTTTTTAAAAAACTTATTCAAATGCGGTTTTTTATCATAATGCGCATGTTTAAAATTTATAAATGCTTATTTTAAGTAGAAACAGAGAATACTATTCTGTATGTAACATACGTCTTCAAATATAAAAGGAAAATAATTTTTAGTTGTAAGTTTTTCAATCTCAAATCCTACGTCTAAAATATTAGCTTGCATGTTTTTAGATGTAGGTGCGGTAATTCTTCCCTTAAATGAATATGTGACATTCCCCCCCCCCCTTTTTTTGGTTCTAAATATTTCTTCCTAGCTATTCAATAGTAATTACTGTTACAAGGAAGAGAACTGCTGGCAATGGAAAGAACCACCTGCAATTGTTAAACAGCTGCACACAGATTCTAGGCAGTAAGAGAAGACTTTAAAAAAAAGTTAACTGGTAAGGTAGCATCTTTATTTACAGGAACAAAGTCAACCTTTCAGGTTGAAGATCCTTCATTAGGAGAGAAAATACGTTACTATTAACTTGTAAGGATGGATTGGATTGGATTGGACAAAGAGATCACTGATAAAGTGAAGCCAGTTTTGCAGTGGGATCAGTGGTAAATGAGATCATGTTTGAAGAGTTAATGGGGATCATTAAGGAGACAGAACATGTTCTTAAAAAGCATTGAAATGAGGGCAGTTAGAAATTGAGAAAAGACAAAGGAAAGTGAAAGTTATGACATTCAGAAAAAAAATGTGGCTTCAGGACAATGTCCAGCAAGTTAAGCTGTAGTAATGGAGGGAGAAAACCTGAGCCACCATCACATACTGATCACCTGGTCCATTCTGATACAGGGAGTTACCTGAAATTGTAGAATTCAATACTTAGTTTAGAAAGCTGCAATGTACCTAGAAAGAAGATGGGGTGATGTTCCTCAAACTTACATAAGCAGGGGGTCACAGACAGATTAATCAGAGTGGGAGGTAGTGACAGTCATGAGGAAGGTCAGACCTGCCCCTATGGGCAGAACACACATATTACTGGGCTCATGCAAGGCTGCAACATTACCCTGACAATTTGTTCAATCTTTCTCAAGGTAATGCTGAACCTCACCTCCTACAAGCTTCTTACTGGAGTGGAGCTAATCCACAAGTCTAATGGGAAACTATTCAACCTATATGCCAACACTCCAAACCAAAGGTCATTCCAATCTCAGTCACTGAGCTGCAGCATGCTGACAATGCTTGTGTTTATGCACATTCAGAGGCCTTTGTCCATGAAATTGTCAAGTCATTCACAGAAGTAAACATGTGGATGGACCATACACTCTGCATCAGCAAGACAAAGGTCCTTTACCAACCTACCTTCTTTGTACAGTGCCCTCTGATATTAAAGATTCAGGATACAACCCTTGGGAATGTTGCACATATCCCTCATCTTGGGAGCCACCTTTCAGCAAAGGCAGATATTGATGATGAAATTCACCATTGCCTTTAGTACACTAGCACACCCCCTGTGGCCAAATGAGGAAAAGGGTATTTGAGGATCAAGACTTCAAACCTGGCATAAAACTCCTGGTTTATCGGCCAACAGTGATTCCTGCCATCCCACGTGCTCCTGATGCTTGCGTTACCTACAGCAGACACTTAAAAACATTGGAATGATACCAGCTATACTGGTTCTGCAAAATCTTCCAAATCAACTAATAGAATAAGCAAATCTGTGTCCCGGTCCAGGCCCATTGCTGAGGGTCTAATAACATCCATTTTCTCCATTAGGCAGGCTATATCAATCACATTCCTGACATCAGACACTCAATTCCACAGGAAAAGATTACCAGGTGGACAGGGGAAATTTACAAGGAGGTTCTCGAAGCCCTCATGAGAAATGCAATAACCACCACTGATTCCTAGGAACCCCTGCTCCATGACTGCTCAAAGTGGAAAAGTAGCATTCAGGATGGCACTGAGAACCTTGAGTCCCTGCACACAGAATCTCTGTAAATGGCAGAAGAAGCGCACCACCTCACAAACAACCCAGTGTCCCATCCTTCAGCATCTCGTGCTCCATCTGTGTCTGTAGCCCCCACATTGGTCTCATCAGTCACTTCAAAACCCACAGAGCCTGAGTGGAATCAAGCCGTCCTTGATTCCAAAGAATGCGTAGTAAGAATAATTAGTTCAGCACAACATTGTGGGCGAAGGGCCTGTTCCTGTGCTGTACTGTTCTAAGAGGACAAATTGTTAATAATCACTTTTGCGTGCCCCCCAACTTGATGATTTCCCCTTTTCTTGTGACTAATTGGTGGTCAGAGATTTCCCAACAAATATGAGCAAAGAAATTCACTACTTTGTTAAGGATTGCCTTGTCAAACTGGATTCTTTCGTGATAATTGTAAGTATTGCAATACCAATGAAACTTCATACACAAAGTATTTCAGTTACTCACAAGGACTAAACTTAAGGGCTGTCAGAAAACCAATCTTCAAAATCAGTGATTTATAATCTCAAGGATTATTCAAGGCTAAACACGCAAAACTCAAGTACAGGTGTATTTTTGATCAGACCAGATTCACAGAAGTAATCTCAACCTCCTCTGCAAGTATCTCATAGTCAAAAATGAGTTTGGATATTTTTGTATCAAAATTCATACAATCAAGCTATGATGCTTGTAGAACTTAACTGATAGTCATTGACCATTGTTAATGTAGTAAAGAATATGGATCACCATCCAGAAGAAAGTATGTCTATATCTGGGAAAGGAAAATGTATTTCCTAAAATTATGTACCTGAAGAGACAATCACCTCAAGGAATTCTTGAACTCTTGTTTTAGACACTGTTGAGACAAGCTAGTATGATTCTCAGATGAGTGTGCAAACCAACCTTTTCATGGTTAACCCTAAGGCCACTGAACACATGGGCTTCCATCCCCATTCCAATTTAGAATTTAAAATCTAAACCTTTTCTCAAACTTGGAGCTTTACTTTCAAACTCTACATCATATATAACTAAAAAGTTTGCCATCTTGTTCCCCAGTTAGTGCAGCTGTCAATGTGAAGAAGGCCAATCTGAAGAAAGCAGAAGCACTCAGAATCAACTTCACATCATTGCAGGCTTTTATTTACTCTGAGGAAGGAGAATTTGATTTTGAGTGCTGCTCTGCCTGTACCCTATTAGATAACAAAGAGCACAAGTAGCAGGGGCCTATTGAGGATGCTGTTGAATGTCGGCTAAAGAGAATGTCGGCAATACATTGAATGTGGAAATTGGATGAAAGGGAAACGAGGCTCAGATCAGTGCAAACATTCTGACTTTGTGGCCCCTAATAAAATGTACTCACTCATTCTTATACATGAAGAATGACTACTCAGGTGAGCGCATGAAGAATTTGGAACAATGTCTTTTCCCAAGGTAGTTACTTCAGAAGAGGGAATAGCATATGTCTCATTGACTGAGGACGAAATATTTTGCAATCTCATTAAAAAGGTGATTGCGCCCAAAGGAAGTGGAATACAGGTGAATAAAGCATTGATCTCTTTCTCAAATTAAATGCTAACATAATCTAAATTTGGTAGGTAGGAAAATTGATGTGTGGGTTGATTCTGTGTAGGCATATCTAAATTGTTTATAACTTCCTTTATGGATGAGTTGTGCAAAAGGCAGTGAAATTTATGTGCATTGATTATATTTAGAGCAGATAAAAACTAATAAATTGAAAATGGGAAGCAGTTGAATATGGAATTTATATCTTCTTCAATGGCTTAATCTGAAAATTCAGTTTATAATCAGTCCATTCAGATTAAGGAAATTACAGGTTTGATCTCAGACCTCTTGTGGTTTAACTAATTTCACTTTGAGTAGGAGTATGGATTAAAAATAATTAACATTATTCATGTGCTAGAAAGGTGAAAAATCATCCATGGTTCCCACCCAGATTAGTACTCACCAATTCCTGTCAAAAAAGAGAGAGAATGAGTGAGCAGTTAGAAAGAAAATGAATTGACTCACATATGCTG
>JARFYF010000112.1:75459989-75471054 GCA_030265395.1 Rhina ancylostomus | reverse complement strand
TCCAAGTCATTTATAAAAATCACAAAGAGTGGGAGTCCCAGAACAGATCCCTACAGAACAACACTAGTCACCAACCTCCAGATTGAATACTCTCCTATGACGACCCTCTGCCTTCTGTGGGCATCAATTCCAAATCCACACTGCCAATAGTATAATCTGAAAAATGTTTTCATAAATCCTCCATCATTTTTAAGGCACATCAGGACTGGGACGGAATACTATCCACTTATGTGGATGGGTGCAGTTCCAATAATACTTAACGAGCTTACTACTCTCAGAACCAAGTAGCCTGAGTGATTGGCCTCATCCACCACACAATTTACTCACTTAACCACTGGCACATAGTGGCTAAATTAAAACCATCTACAAAGGCATTGCAGTTACTTCTCCCTAGCTTCTCCAACACACCCCTTAAACCCATAACCTCCGCAATGAAGGACAAGGGCTGCAGTTGCATGGCAACACCATCAACTACAGTTTTCCCTCCAAGTCATACACTAGCTTGACTTGAAAATATATTTCAGTATCAGGTTTATCATCACTGACATATGTCATGAAATTTCTTGTTTTGCGGTGGCAGTACAGTGCAAGACAAAAATTACTGTCAGTTACAAAAATAAATAGTTCAAAAGAGGAATAACAAGGTGGTGTTCATAGGTTCATGGGTCGTTCATAAATCTGATGGTGGAGGGGAAGAAGCTGTTCCTAAAAAACATTGAGTGTGGATCTTCAGGCTCCTGTACCACCTCCCCAATGGTAGTAATGAGAAGAGGGCATGTCCCAGATGGTGAGGATCCTTGTTGATGGATGCTGCCTTCTTAAGGCACTGCCTCTTGAAGATGTCCTCGATGGTGGGGATGGATGTGCCGGTGATGGAGCTCGCTGAGTTTACAACCCTCTGCTGCTTCATTTGATCGTGCACATTGGAGCCTGTATACCAGATGGTAATGCAGCCAGTCAAAATGATCTCCACTGTATATCTGTATAAATTTGCAAGAGTGGTGACGTACCAAATCTCAAACTCCTAATGAAGTAGAGCTGCTGGTGTGCCTCTTTCATGATTGCATCAATGTTGTTGGGCCCAGGAACTTGATATTGCTCACCCTTTCCACTGCTGACTCCTCAGTGAGGACTGGTGTGTGTTCTCCTGACTTCCCCTTCCTGAACTCCACAATCTATTATTTCTGTTCCATTATCATCACTGTGTCTAAATCTTGGATCTCCCTCCTCAATAGCACTGTAGGAGTACTTCCACCAAATGACTGCAGTATTTGAATAATACCACTTCTCAATGGAAATTAGGGATGGGACTAAATAAAGAATGGTCACTGCATGTTTAAGGGTAAAAAGAAAGGAATAAAATGATTTTAACTCTGTCTGCAAGAATTGTATTTTACTCTTCTCTCTGAATCATGACTTGTACTGTTTTCTTGCCTTCATGTCTTTTGACCATATCTGAGAGGTGATGTTTCATTTTGGTCCTAGCTAACCATCTTTTGATTAATGTCTTCAACTTGAAGCATTTACCCTACTTTCTACGGATGCTGTTTGACTTGCTAAGTGTTGCCAATGTTTTCTGTTAATTTCTGTCTTCCAGCTTAAGCAGTATTTTTTTTATTTTCACCTACTTCCTTGATCATGTCAGTTATTCCCTTGATTAATATGTTACCTAGTATTTCAATGTGGTCCAAGGTGCAGAAGTAGGTATAGGAATTGGTTGAGCAAGGCTTAGCTAAAAAGCAGTCAGTGGTTGTGGGGCTGAGTGAACCTGCAATTGGGGGTGGAGAGTTAGTGACTTAGAGGCTGCCGTTGCTGGTCCATTTGTTGACGGAGGTGGGTTGAGTGTCAGGTGGTTAGTGGGTGGTGGTATTGAGTTGGCTGAACATTGGGAGAGGGATTTAGGTTGGTGTTAGTGGAGGACCTGGCAAAAAGCTAGCAAATAAATAAATTGAAGGGAGTCTTCCTGATCTGGATTTCCAGCATGACAGAAGAACCCTAACATTGCATAATGGCCTGCAGTGATGTAGGAAAATAGGCTTGATGCCACTCTGGAATTTTCATTTAGTATTGGTGTGGCTATAAACATCCATGGGCCACACTTGCTTTCACAGTACCAGTGAAGTCTGTTTTGTGTGACTACACTGAGTGCTCTGACATCACTGGGACAGATACTGTACATGGTTCTTCATCAGGGTAAGTTCATGCTGCTACCTCATTGCATCAGGGACCTGGGTTCAATCCTGACTTTGGGTGCTGTCTGTGTGGAATCTGCGTGGTTTCTCTATGTCCACTTGGGCTTCTGCTAGGTGCATATCCCAAAAATGTTCTTGTAGATTAATTGGCAACTTGAAATTACCACTTAATGTAGGTTAATGGCATAAAGAATCAGAAGAAAATTGTTGGGCATATGTGATGAATAAGTTGCAAAAGTAAAGGGAAATAAGGAAAAGGGTAATGGGACTACAGTTAATACTTGCCTCTTACTGCCCCAGCTCCTATCCCCCTCCTTCCACCATCTCTGCCCAAGTGATCCATGACTTTTGCATCATCCCACTCCTTATAGCTTTAAACTGTCCTTCAGAGATATGATTAGTCAGTCTAGAAATTGTTAGTTGTTGACAGCATGCTGCTTTAGCTCAGTGAATAAGTATTACAGTGTGAAATTAGTCATTTGAGACAGTATGCTATGTAAATGCATTTTTGTACAAAAGCAAGTAGAAGTTGCTTAACATATACTGTCGGACTTCCTGAAATCTTAGAAAATTAGATAGGGATTAAAGCTGATGCTTGCTCAGCAAAACCACACATACAACTTATGGATGTTGTTCTGGGTTTTGTCTTATGAGCAAATTTATGAATAGTTCCGTTGTTACTTTTAATGCAAGGAGATGCTGGACACAATTCTGCATTTTCTAACGCTGCTGCTTTCCTGTTGATGTTTAAAACACATACTTTACACTCAAAGGCTGAAGATTTATTCCACCTCTCTCCAAAATCTGAGGTTACAAAGTTTTTATGCAGTGCCAATAAAAAAAAATTGCTGACAAGAATTTTCATTAGGCCTCCATGTTATCAAATGTATAAAGGTATATTCTCTTTTATAGGAAGTGTGGGCTTGCTTTTGAAGGTGATCCCGAGGAAATTTGAGAGGATAACCTAAAACACAGCATGCTTTCTAATTTCCTTTCTAGTAGCATTAATATAATTCAAGAATGTAAAGCAAATAGTAAAGATGGGCAAATGGTATCAGTGATAGTATTTGTAACTATAAATATTAGTCTGGAAATTATTTTTACTTCTGTTTCTAATTGTGAAATGTGTACATTTTGTTTGGAACATGTTCTTATCACACAACTTGATAACTAAATGTCACTCCCCATCCACCAAAACATTCTTGTATCTGTGTACATGCCAGTACTTTATGCAGAATCTCTAATAGAATACTGGCAACTACACAATGCACTTCACAACAAAAGCATGGCTCTTCAAGTATTATTTTGACCAGCATTCATGCAAATACATTACATGTAATTTGACATTATATTAACATTTCCACTGTGTTTTGCCAAGCTGTACAGCAGCTTTCTTTCATCGTTGACTGTGTATTTGCTGCCTGTCATCTTGCACTGTTCAGAAAGCAAAAAAAAATCACACTGATGTGTCTACCAGTGATTCGTGACTTTAATCAGGTAATATTCAAATACTTGCAACCTGGTTGCTAGGCAGTAAAGATCATGCAACTGCATTGCATTTCCTAAGTGCCCATCTTCAGCAATTGATTTCTGCTGTTCATCATACAAGATGTTATATGCACCATCACTGGTTAATGGTAAAATAACCCATTGGTATTCCAGCTATTCATTGTATTCTTGTTTCACCTAAAAGATTTTTTTAGAGCTTTTAACCTTTTTCCCCCCGCCCGGTGGAGTGAAGGCCCACAATTGGACAGTTAGGATACAATTGGACAGTTGCTGATTTCCGTGTCAGACTTTATCCAAATTAAAAATCTATGTGTGTATAGGTCTTCCCCAGCTTACAAACATCTGAAATACAGCCCGTACATATGAACAAGCCTTGGGGAGACTAGCAGGATAGATTTGCCAGCTGCTGCGGGGCTGCTGCAGGCAGCTTCTACTGTAAGGGAAATCAGTGAAAGATAATTTTCAGCAGGTTATTTAAGTGTAGCTGAGCTATCCTTGATATGCCATTATCTTGCCTTCTGAAGTTCATTTACCCAGAATTTAACATGCAGTGGGTGATTTGAAGTTGCAACTTGAGTGGGGTTTTGTTTTGCTTTTCTTTTCCAGAATAGAGATGATGAACCAGATTATTAATACTGTACTGACTGAAGTCGGCAGACTAAGTGCAGAGAAGTCAAAATCAAAAAAAATCTGCAGATGCTGGAAATCTAAAATAAAAACAGAAAATACTGGAAATACTCAGTGGGTCAGGCCATATCTGTAGGAAGAGAGACAGAGCTAATGTTTCAGGTTGCAGTGCTTCGTCAGTACTGGGAAGGAGACAAAAGAAGCTTGTTAAACTGTAGGGAGAGTGGGGGAGGGAGATGTCTCTGATAGGGTAAAACTGGGAAGACCATGGCGATAAGCTGTAAACAAGGCTATCTGGTCAGCAAGTGGATGGAAGCTGTTAAAGAATGAGAAAATAGACAAAAGAACATACAAAAACAAATGTCGTAGTTGCAAGATGCAGAGCAAGAAGACATGCCCAGCAGGTCAGGCTGAGAATATCCTTCAGTCCCAAAGGAGAAAAACAAGGGAAGCTGGATCTGCTTGGACAATATGGCAGGCCAGACTTGGAATGAATAGACTGGAAAATTAGATAGGTATGGGAAGTATATACTTCCCATGGGACATGAGAAGACAAGTTTAGTATATATTTGCAGTGAGTGTAGATATTTTATCATGCAAACAATTGCAAAAGAAAGTGATAATGAACAAAATGAAGCTGTTCCCAAATTGATGTTATTTTTTATATAAGAAATAAAGATGAACATTAGTCAAGTTGGTACCTTGTGGGACAATCAAATGACTTGCACAAGTCTGCAGTAAGGAAAGCAAATGCAATGTTAGCATTCATCTCAAGAGGACTAGGGGAAGGCATGGATGGCAGTGTAGTGGTTAGTGTGACGCTATTACGGCACCAGTGACCTGGGTTCAATTCCAGCTGCAGCCTGTAAGGTGTTTGTACGTTCTCCCGGTTGCTCCAGTTTCCTCCCACGTTCCAAAGGCATACGGGTTAGGAAGTTATGGGCATGCTATGTTGGCGCCGGAGGCGTGGCAACATTGGTGGCTGCCCCCCAGAACACTCTACTCAAAAGATGCATTTCACTGTGTGTTTTGATGTACATGTGACTAATAAAGATATCTTAATTAATCTTAATTAAAAGATGTTAAAATATTTAGTAAGTACTTAAACCCAAAACTCCCAGAAATTTTTGAAAGCAATAAATTTCTTGCCCACTGACAAAAGCCTGGAGAAATAATCAGGGATTATATTATTGAATTTATCACAACACTGTAACTTCAGTATCTTCCTAGACCATATGTTGAAGGATCTATTTCTTTGTAGGCTTACAAATGAACATGTTCAGCATATGCTTTTTAACACATGGGCTCTCATTTGACAAGAAATATAAGATTGGTGTTGCTATGAAAATGACGTCAATTAATAGGAGTTCCATTCAGTGCAGGAGGTGAATGTGTATGCTGGGTCCACATTACTGGGTGTGGTAATAGTGACGTCTTCTGGACCTTCTACATTTAGATGTGGAAGTCAGGAAACCCTGTTGGCCTTGTATGGGCAACCATTCAGTTGGACTGTGTCCATTCAGGAATGCTCACTGTTTCCATAGTAACAAAGTGGGATATAGTACAAGTTTGCAAAGGCAAAATAAAACATAGAGAACAAATAGCAGTCCACCAGCAAGGATATAAATTTGTAAAGTAACTACAGATGAAGGACTCTGCACCATAGTGTAATTAATTAAATACCAAGATTAAGAGTGTTTAAATACAAGTGTTTCTGGATTTACTAATGCTCAATCTACAAATTTTTGCTGCAATGCCATAATCCCTTTGGGGTACAAGTCTTTAATTTACAAACCAGTTATTTTGCTATAACAAATAGTGCATCACTCTTGTTTATAGGAATGCACTGTAGCAAAATACCCACTCCGCATTTTGCGGTTTTCGGTTATGAAATTTCAGTTTATGAAATTTCACATGACAAGAGGTCTTTGGGGAACACAATTCTGCTGAAGACACCGGAGCAGCTCATGTGCACTCTCCTTCAAAAGGGTGAGGGCAGAATGTGGTGCAGCAGTAAATGCTGTTGCTTCACAGCTCCAGATATCGAACTTCAGTCCTGACATCAGTGTATTAAGTTTTTACATTCTTGCCACTACCATGTGGACTTCTGCCAGGATTTCTGGCTTCCTCCCACATCCCAAAGATGTGCTGGTAGTTTAATTGGTCACTGTATGTAATCCTGCAGTGTAGGGGTACAAGAATTAAAGGTGAGCTGTGGAGCATGTGAGACAGAATCTTGCAGGGCATCAGGGAAATAATGACAGGGAATGGCAGGATTGCTCTGTTTAGAGCCATTATAGATCTGATGGACTGAATGGCACCTTGCTGTGCCATAAAAAGTAAATGATCTTGGACATAGACTAATGTTGTTAGCAGATTTTCAGAAGACCCTCAAACATAATTGGGTATAGATATATCATCTCAGTATGGTACTAACACATCTGAACAAGATTCTAATGCAATACAGGGACCTATTCAAGAATTTCTACTGCAGCATTGGTATTTACATCTGATATTATGCATAACAGATACATTGCTGACATAGACCTTTGTCTTAAGTTCTCAAGTCCTAAGTGAATAAAGAACTTGAAAAAAGTTGAAACAACTTTGGGTGAAGTCTCAGTTGTCATAGTTCCAAAGTATGGCAAAACTCCCATCTTTGTGGTGACTGAGGTCACTCTGAACACAGTGGATAAATGATCAACAGTTTCCCCTGCCTAGGCCTCAGGAATTATATGTAAAGCTGGCAGCGGTGAAGTTTCTACCAAGTTTGATTTGTCCTATAGATAGGTGAGCCAAAGCTGCATGATGCTTGCTTGAAAGAGCTTGTATACTTAGACAAAATTACATGAGGGGCCAAAGTCAGCTCCAGGATCTCCCAGGCTGCAATATACCTGATGTTACTGGCCATTCCTCGTTATTTCTGTAATCAAGACAATACATTGATTGTCACAGTAACTGAGAAAGAGCACTTTGGCATCTCTGGAAGAGGTTTTCCAGTGGCTCATAGGCACAATGTCAAATTGAATTAGAGCAAATGTACTTGCAAAAAGTCATATTTCCACCTAAGTATGGATGAGATTTGACTGAAGTATATCACAGTGGAGATGGCAAAAATACTAACTACCCATGGATTCTATAATGCCAGTTTGCTACATGACTTTGCCACAACATTAATACCTCTCCAGTGTTACCAAGAATGGATGAACCTTGTTGGGATGAAGAACAACATTAATGAGTAGCGAGCCTTGGTAGTGAGTCATTCCTTGTCTACTATGTCATAGAAAGGGCTCGGGGACTTGCCTGTAATACTTCCAGTTATGGTGCTGGAACTCTCATCACTCATTTTATGGACCGAGCCATAAGTGACTTATAGCTTATGAGTAGTAATCAAAACTACTGCAGCAGCTGAAAATCATCTGGTGAGTATTTGCTCTCACATTCTAACAAAAATGAGAAGAATAATGAACAGATCAAAAAAAAGCATTAGCTGTCATCTTTTGATGTCANNNCATTTCATATGTTCCTACCAGGACAGCCCTCCACACTTGTAACAGACCATAAACACATGCTGGTCAATTTTTGGTTTGAAGTCAACCATTCTCACAATGGAGATTACAAAGATGGGCTATGTTATTGCCTCAGTATGAGTATGATTTGATTATCACACTGCAAAGCAGCACACCACTGCAGATGCCCATTCAGAGCTCTGGTACAAAGAGAGCACAATTAATTTCAAAGATGCAGGTTTCAAAATATAACTTCCCAGTCGCTGCTGAAGAAGTCACAAGGGTCATCAGAAAAGATGTTGTTCTGAAGCAAGTATATGAATATACCCTGCCCTGAGTGAACTGACTGTGATGCCAGAATCAATGTAGACATCTCACATTTCGACCTTGGAAGACACAAATTGTCTACAAGTCGGAGGTGTGTTAACTGGATACACTGGAATGTTATTCATGGAGCATTTCAAGGGTAAGTCTTGAGTAAACTCCATACCTAGCATCTTAACAGATGAAGGCAATGGCATGTGGGATGATTATTGACATGGATTTGGTGAAGATATTTGAAGAGATGATTAACACATTCAATGTACCCAACCTCAGACCATCCCAGTTCAGTCATGGAATTGTCAGATGAGGCTGTACCAAAGGATGCAGCTTCCTCAGATTTGTCAACAGCCTCTCCAAATAGTTGGAATCTGGGAATGTGATTAGTGGGATCCTGAACCATAACCAAAGAACTACTAACCAAATGTGATGGATTGACTCATTAGTTGCTGGAAGAAATAGTATCAGGCAGTGGGCCAGAGTTCTTGGACTTAAAAGTACAAATAAGTACCACAAACCTAAATATCCAGGGGTGAGGAAGGATGTCATATGCCAATAGAAAAATAGTCCCACGGTCTCAGTATTCACAACCCTCTTAATACTACATTTTCAACAAAAGTGATGAAAGGCTGACTACATTGAGGCAGTAATTGAAAAGCATGTTGATGCTGTGCATCTGAAATAGCAACACAAGAAACTAGAAATACTGGGCAGGTCAGGCAGCATCTGTTGAGGGAGACGTATAGTTAACGTTTCGGGTTGATCGCCTTTAGTCAGTTTGTTGAAAGATCATTCAGCTGAAACATTTAATTCTCCTCAATGCTCCCCAGTGTGTGAGTATTTCCAATGTTTTCTGTTTTTATTTTGAGTATATTCAAAGTTGGATTTGTGTTGCCGGTTCTTTTGAACTGGTCAATTGCCTTTTTGTCATTGGTAATATTTTGTTGGCATGTGTTCATAGTTTTATTCTGTTTCCATACATTAGTGCAATTGAACAGAACGTTGGGAATCTGTGTATACAATTTTTTAAAAAAATCAGGTAATTCAGGTGGAATCAGAATATAAAAATATGATTTGTAATTGTATGTTTTCCCAGCAAGGGGTGCAAGTGAGCTTATTAATCAGTAGGAACTGGATACTGTATTTCTGTGATCTTCACTATTTTTCAAATGGGGCCACTTTGACAAGAAACTTTGAATGTAAGGGCCACATTAACACTTTAAATTAATACATTGTTTACTACTCCTTAAAGGCTTGCACACCTTCTTGTACTGTTTAAAAAAATTCTATCCCATTACTGTGTGGTGGAGGACATTGTATGTTGGCAGGAGTTGCAGTTATGATGAGTGGTGCAACATTTTCTGGGTAAGGAAGGTAGGATTCAGTGTGAAAAGTGTTCATGTTGGCAAAACAAATGAAGAAAAACTAATTAAAATGTCTTACCTTTCATTACATCAAGATCTATTTCAATGCTACTTCACAGAAACTTCTATTTCTCTCCTCTGGGTCTAATTTCTTGGCTTAATTTGCAATAATTGCCCGGGTTTACTACAACCAGTACATGGAGAGATCTACATTAGTATGTGTCTGCAATCTTTGAGACAGACTTCAAAGTACTTTTTATCATGCTTGTGAAGGACCAAAATGTCCCTCTTCTGATTGATTAGTTAAGCCACTTCTTGAGAAGTGATGTTGCATCTTTCTGAATGTTTTTCCATGTTTATTTTGGTGTTTCTTGAATTCCATTTTCAGGTAATTCTATCTCTTCACAACCTCCCTGTTTCAAAGCCGTTAAAAAGGACTATTCTTTTTTTTATCAATTTTATCATCAAATTACTAGTGTTATGGATCCTTCCAGTAGGCAGATGTTTACAGGGCTAGATCAGCCAATCAACTTATTATTTAATTCATGAGCAGGCTGCCTTGTCTCCCCAGAGACTGGCCAGCTGATGTTTAATGTGGGAAAAGGGAACTGGATATGTACTTGAAAAGGGCAATTTTGCAGTGCTCTGCAGAAGAGAGGGAGTGGGGCTGATTACAGAGCTCGTTCAAAGCACTAGAATAGGCACAGAGATCCAAATGGCTCCATTAAATATAAATTAATATTTTAGAATTGGAGGCACTTCTTGTTTATTATCATGCAGCCAATTTTTTTCCTACCTTTTCATTTAAGCTATCCAGAGAGTGATGATGAGGGATCAGATATTCCCACACTTCATGGATGCAACTTTGCAACCAATGGTATTACCAACAATTATTATTTTTAATTCTTCTGCAAGGCTATCATTTACTGCCCATCTGCCTTGCACCTTATTGTCTGCCTGCACTGCACTTTCTCTGTAACTGTTAACACTTTATTCTACATTCGGTCATTGCTTTTCCCTTGTGCCACCTTGATGTTACTGATGTGATGATGTATGGATCTGTATGGATAGCGTACAAAACAAAGTCTTTCACTGTACCTTGGTACATGTGACAATAATAAACCAATTGACCAACCTTAGTGCACTGATCTGAGTGACATACTCAGAGATTAGCACATTGATGGGTCTGGAATCACATTTATCAGCCAGACCTGGCCAGGACAGATTATGTGAGGACATTAATGAATCACAGGGCTTCCATGAGAGTCCAGAGAATTTATGGTCACCATTACCAATAGTAGGTATTTTTTATTACACACTGATTTAGGGAACTGCAATGGTGGGATTTGGACTCACAACTTAGAACATAGAACATAGAACACTACAGCACAGTACAGGCCCTTTGGCCCACACTGTTGTGCTGACATTTTACCCTGCTCTAAAATCTATCTAACCCTTCCCTCCCACATAGCCCTCCATTTCTCTATCATTTATGTGTCTATCTAAGCGTCTTGCAAATGTCCCTAATGTATCTGTCCCCACA
>JARFYF010000112.1:75424107-75435248 GCA_030265395.1 Rhina ancylostomus | reverse complement strand
ATGTAGGTCAGAGTTCTGCAGCACTATGTCTATTCCCAGTCATAATGGTGGCTGGGCTATCCCAGCACTGAGCTAGGAGTGACCATAGCTGTCCTCTGTCTTTTGTGTCCCAGTCCTGCTGGCTGATTAATGGACCTTCACTGAGGTCTTGAGACTTGAAGGAGTCATCCGATATTGGGAAGTAAAAGAGTGGAATGTCTCGAGGGTTTGTAAAAAGAGGAACAGCCTGACGGTCTGGATTTAGTTTGTGCTGACTCTTGCTGACTGATTAATCTGCACAGAGGATTCCAGACATGACAAGACCAAACTGACGAGGTGAGAGGCTTCTGCAGTGATAATTTATCGGTATACTAGATAATGAACTTGCATTTCCATGGTACCATTCACCTTCTCTGGGTCAACAAGCAATCTGCTGTAGGAACTCAGCGGGTCGAGCAGCATCTGTGGGAGGGAAGGAACTGTTGAAGCTTCGGGTTGAAACCCTGCATCAGGACTGTTGGAATCCATTGCTCCAGATCCCAGCATCTATGGTCTCTTGTGTCACCATCTCTGGATGTTTAACTGTGGAACTGTTCTCACGTGGCGAGAACACAGTTAGCCGAGCGGTAACACAGGAAGATCCCACGATGAGCAACGTGATGGTGACCCAGCAATAAATATCACCTGGGGACGGCTTCGCTACTCTTTGTGGGCCCCTTCTGTGGGATTGGAGCATCAGGGTGGAAGTCCAACATTGTCACCGCAGAAGGCTTCATAGCCACCAATGTGACCTTCAGGTGTGTAATGAGGTAAATGAATTTGAACCTGCCTCCAGATTATTTGCCTGGGATTACGAAGTTGCTGCGCTCCCTAACATTGTTAAGGAGCGCCTGCAAGCTTGTTCACATGACCCTGCAGATGTGGTGCGTAAACTCAGCACCTGCACAGCCATTCACATCTAATGGAGACTGTGCTTTTCCTAACCTCCCACACTGGAGGATTAACCAGTGCGACACTCCCTCAGAATCATTCTGAGGCATCACCTTAATGTTGCTGGAGTAGGGCTCCACAGCCTTCCAATTCAGATACATACAAGTGTGTCTTCATTGGAGGATGTTTCCATTAGTGGGAGAGTCTAGGACCAGAGGGCACAGCTTCAGAATAAAAGGACATCCCTTTAGAACAGAGATGAGGAGGAATTTCTTTAGCCAGAGGGTGGTGGATCTGTGGAATTCATTGCCACAGATGGCTGTGGAGGCCAAGTCATCGGGTATATTTAAAGTGGAGGTTGATAGGTTCTTGATTAGTAAGGGTGTCAAAGGTTACAGGGAGAAGGCAGGAGAATGGGTTGAGAGGGAGAAATAAATCGGCCATGATCAAATGGCGGAGCAGACACTAGGGGCTGAATGGCCTAATTCTGTTCCTATGTCTTATGGTCTAAGCCCTGTCTGTTTATAAATGGCAGTCTCTTGCCATGGAATAATTTTCACAGCTAGGTAAGGCCCAAACATTCAGAAACCACAAAAACTATTAACTGTTTAACTCAAAAAAAAATCAAAAAACTAGAGAAAATATAAAATATTTTGGTTGAAACATAAATACTTGCCCTTTTCCCTCACTGCTGCTGGTCTCCATTAAAGTGAATGGGCTTGCTGTTCCTGCACCAAACCTAATATGTAAATTTGTGGAAAGTGGTATTCTGCTTCTGGACTCCCATGGGAAATCCAACATTGAAGCAAAATTGGAAAAGCACCAATGATCATTTAAGCTGAGGTTCAGGACTGCTGTGATTACATGGCCATCTCAAACCACTGCCATTATAGAAGAAAATATGGCAGTCCTGCATGGCAATGCAGCTATTTTTGGAAGATTTGAGCCAATATGTTCACCCACAAAGTAAATGGGTGACCTTGTAATGATGTGTATCTGGAGGTCAGCTGAGGCTCAAACCAAAGCTGATCACCGTACATCATACACAGAGGGCCCTAATGGAAAACAAATGCTCCTACCTGAAATTAAGCATCATGTTATCCAGTGACCTTGTTTATTTTCTGGTTGTATACCTTTTTTTGCAGCATTTACTCTACTTCTGAGATCAGTGTGTGAATTATGATGAATTAAGTCAATCCATAGCTATAAGGTTTAGTGTCATTTTATTTACCTGAATGCCAAACACAAAGCAAATTGTGTGTTTTGTGGTTGCTAGAATGAAAACACCATGTTGCAGAGACTTGTCACTTATATTCTCATAATGTTTGTAATCCATAAAGGATGTATGAAGTTCTTAAGCAATATTCACTTGACATATGAAAACATCTAGTAGCACAGTTCTAGAGTTGCTCTTTTAAAGTTGGGTTGTGTACAGTGACTATGCTTTTGCTTTACTTGCAGTGAAGTATCAGTGATCATGGAGCTGTTAATGATAGCCGCACTAACCTGGGATATTACGATAGAAGCATATTGACAAAATAGAATTTTTCCTAAAGTGAATTTTTTATTGAATGTCAATAAACTATACAAAATATTTTGAATGTTACTTTTCCAAATAATTGTTTAGAATGAATTACTGTTAGCTGATGCATTTTCAATACAACATCATTTAATGTATTTGATGGCATTGAAAGCAGAAGAACAGTAAAACTTCCTGGTACGATTTTTTGGCTATGTACCTGTTTTTTCCTACAATAAATGGTTAAAAGATGGTCACTTTTTATATTCACCCCAGTTTTTTTTTCATGCACCTGAAGGCACTAAGTTTGATTAGGCGACAGTTCTGCAGCACTAATTGCCATCAATACCTCACCCAAGTTGTTTGGTATTGGCTGTTTAGCTGGAGGCATAGAGCTGCCCTGTTTCGAAATAGTGGTTTTGGGAGTTGGGGGTGGGGTGAGAATGGGGGTTGGAAGAGGATGGAGTTTGGAATTAAAACTTTTAAATGTGCACTTATTTAACCTTAACTGAAATCAGACAATATTGTAAAAGTAAGGAAGAAATTATATACTAAGAATGTGGATATTCACAATCCTATGCAGACTCTTCTCTAATACCTAGAGATTAAACCATCTAATTACAACATTTTTATAAAAATACAGAAAAAATCTATAAACAACCTACTAGTTCATATATAGCTCTTAAATAGGTCAGATTTGCAATATTTTTTATCCCCATCAGAGCTTTCCTTGCGTGGGATTCCTCCAAATGTGAACTGTGGTTACTTATAATCATTAAATTCTGTCCATCTGACAACCAGTTTCAGAGCTATCAGCTATTGTTGTGAGTTGCTCCAAAGATAACGCTCTTCAGCTTGTATTATCAGCTGCACTTTAATACTGTAATAATATCTTATTCATGCTATTGTAATATTTCATGGATGATGGTATCACATGCAGTGAAACACTGGAGACTACTTTCTTTACTACTTGGAATTCCTTTCTTATAGAAGTAAGAAATATTTTACAGTTCATGGGGATTTTTTTCCTATTTAGAAACTATAAAATACTGGAAAGAAATAGCGGACTTGCCAATATATGTAAAGAGTAGAGAGAGGTTATGATGCTTTAGTTGGCAATCCCATCATATGTGTATGAGGAGCAGGAGAGAATCATACTTGGAAGGGTTTTTCTGTTTATCTCAATTTTCTTTTTAATTATTATCTCAAATTTCCTTTCTATTTGTTAGAAAGCCAATTTTCTATGACACAATTATTAATTAATTATAATTAAAAACAGGTTACAACACTAACTAGTAAACTTGACAATTAAAGTTATATTTAAAAAATAATAAATATGTATTTAACTAATTAAGAAATAATAAAATAAATAATAAAAAAGAATAAAGGAATTACCTTATTATTAATCCAATCTGAACTATCTCCTATTCATTTTATGTAAGGGTACACAACAAAATCTTTAGTGTTTCTTCCGGTTCCGATCATTGCATTTGTGGATATGATCTTCAAAAGTTTAGGGAAAAAATGAAAATTGTAATAGCTTCACCAGATAATGACACAATTTGACAGTAGTTATCCAGTTTTATTTTTAGTTCCCTGGAATTACTTTCTGATACTGAACAATCTCAGTCTTTTTCTCTTTTTCCACATTCTCTTGCTCTTTCCACATTCTCTCTCTCTCTGTCCCCCAACATATTTGTAAAATATGGAGAATACTACTAAAGTTATTACTAATTGATCTTTGGGATGAAAGAGGAGTAAGACTAAGCTTGGAGATGGCACAGTGGACCAAGTGGCAGCCTCATATGCTGTGTGATTCTCAGAAGATTATTTTATAATGGTCACATTTCATTGTATCATTTGGATATACAAAATAATTAAAAGACAAATTTGTTTTTATGTATCTTTAAATATCAGGTTCTCATTACTTTTCATACAGTTAATTACTTTGAAGTTTGGTAACTTTATTTAAGAATTAAACACTGAAATAATAACTTATATGAAGAGTGTCAAACAAAAGACTTGTAGTTTAACTAAAATAGCATGCAAAACATTGCCTAATAGGTCACGGAAACAAAAACTCTTCCTGACTTCACTTGTCTTATGATTTGACATAGCACCCCCACCACATCTTCCTCTTTCGCTCAGCAAGCATAGAGCAGTGTGTAAAATCCACTTCAGATGTATTTTTTTAGTGGTTGTACACTGAATGTCACTAACAAAGTCATTCAATCTTCATCGTTATATTGTCATCAAGAAAGTTGTCCATATTGAACTACTGCACTACTAATGCTGATGTGCTAATTCATAGGGTGCTCCAGGATTGAAGAGCTATGGCAAAACAAAGGAAAAGTTTTCTCCCAGTCGCTGCAGTAAACTTGATATTTTAAAATTGATTGATCTTTTGCATGAATCTGAGAAGAATTGATCAAAAATTATATTCGTAATCTTTATGCGTTGTCATTTCTTTTTTTCCCATTTGTTTCAATCACTTTGACTTTTTAATCATTCACGGCTAATGCACTTGCTGGTAATATCAGTATTTATTGTTCATTCCTAATCACCCTGAGAAATTGGCAGTGAACTGCCCTGAATGGCTGCAATTCATGTGGATTTAGAAGGAACTCTGCAGTATCTACTAATGGAAATTCTCCATCATATAGCTAACTGATTTACTTTGTAATTTCAGTGTCAAATCTGTTTGTCAGATTACTGAGTGCACCTCATTGATCTTTTGGAGGTGAAGTTAAAGTAATGATGGAAACTGACAAAACTGATCAAGGCAGAAATGTTCATAATGTCAAAGGAGCCGTATAACTGGGAATAAGAGTTTAGATAAATAAAATGAACCTTTTTATATAGTTTTGAAAGTTGCAACTGTTACCAAATGAGTAAATAACCTATTGATATTGTTTTGGTGATTATAGCTAAGGGATAAACATTGGCCGGGACACCTCATCTGCACTTCTTTGACCTGCCATGAATAATAAAGTATTATTTGAACAGCTCACCTGAAAGATATCCCAACAATAGAGCATATCATTAGTGCTGCTGAGAAACTTCTGCCACATTATGAAATCACGTGCTAGAAAGGGGCTCAACTTAGTTTCTGAAGCAGATATGAGTGCTAGTTCAATGCTAAGCTAACCCTTTACAATGTGGAGAGTAAGAAAGGAAGTTGAACCAAATTTGTTCTTTCAAAGAGGAATAAAGTTGCAAATTAAGTTAGCAGGGAAGAAAACAGAATCAGGAAGTGTCCAATATATTCAAATAAAGATTGCTAAATTATATGTGTGTTTTCTTGGGGAATTTAAGTCTTTTCTAAATTATCTTCCTTCTTTTCCAGGATTATATATTATCCCTGTGCTCCCCAGATCACAAGAAGTGTGAGAGTATTACAACAACTTTACGGAAACAATTAATTGAGCTGAAGGATACAATTGAGTATGAAAGTCAAGCAGTACTAGAAATAAAAGAGAAGAGTATAGAAATAACAGGTGGACAAATTAACGTGATGACTGCCTGGTCGATGTTTGAGAAGCTGAATATGGAGAACAACTCCTCCAAAGAAGACAGGAAGCTTCATCTGGAAATCAGTGACTGCAGGTCAGATTCTGAGGACTGGACAAGTTCTGAAAGTGATTCAGAACAACTCCCTAATAAGAAAAAAGGGAATGAGATAGTGAGCAAACCACACAGACAACTCTGCCGCTCTCCTTGCCTCGAACGACCTGTTCTTTCCAAGTGCAGTGTCTTGCACGATTTTCAAAGTGAGGACAATAAATCTAAACTTGATGAGGGCTGCAAATCTGGAAGTTTAGATAAAGAATACCAGGCCAAGATGGAGTTTGCCTTAAAACTAGGATACTCAGGAGAACAGATACAAACTGTGCTCAATAAACTGGGATCAGATGCTCTTATTAATGACATTTTAGCTGAGCTGGTCAGACTTGGGAACAAAAGTGAATCTGAGCCGCAGCCGAATAGCATGGGTAATTCAGGTACCCTGGTGTCCAGGGGCCAGTGTGTGAAGGAGATCACGAGCCCAGAATTGTCTTTGGAGGATGAAGTGGTGGATGATTCTGACAACTTGAGACCTATAGTCATCGATGGAAGTAATGTTGCAATGAGGTATGTCCAAAGCTAACTGAAGTTGTGTCACACTGCAAGTGTAATTTTTATTTTATTTAAAAAAAAATACTCATTGCCTCCATTCTGATGATTCTTCTTTGGAGTATAGGTCTACTAACATTGGTCACCATTCTTTCATACACATGTTGATGTTGAGTGATTCAGACTCTGCAGCAGAATCCCACCCAATATACCTGTATGTTCAGCAGATGGCAAGTAGATATTACTTAGGAGCTTAAAAACCCTATTCACTTTTTTTCTGCAGGTGGCCATGCTTTTCTGGTGGCTAAAAATGTTACTACCCTTTTCAGTTATTTGGGCTCTTCCTGGGATATCACCTAGATCTTCCAGTGTACAGTGTTCACAGCTGCATCAAGCAGTTCACCAGTCTCCTGTGTACTAGACAACCACTGCTACCCCTCCCATCTCCAGCAGCCAGAATACTGGATTTCCACCTGTTCAGTGCATTTTAACCTACATGTGTAGCATGGGAAAACCAGCATACTTTTCAGCAGGAAGACTCATTCATTTATGGATGATCACCCCAGCCCAGAGTAATTGAGCCATTCTGTGCCAGTGTCATGGTTAGCCGTCATAACAACTGAATTCTGCAACCCCTCGCATCCACCCTCTCATGTGCACACTTCCAGCGATGTGAGAGGATGGGTGCATGAACACCACTTGTACACGTGGCTATGGACAATCTGATGCAATTTTAATTCACCCTGAACATCATTGGTACAGTTACAGTCATGGAACCATCACAAGCATAACAATGGCTTATTAAAATAAAGATTTGAATGCTTAGATTGATCTTGTGTTTGTCCCACACTGAATCTGTGGTATCATTGTAACGTGCTGGATGTTCCGTACCATGCTGTTTCCCCTCCCTTGAAATGTTATACAAAGTTCCTCTGAATTAAAGAACATGCCAGTACTCACATCTATCCCTTTTATTTGCCATTAATATATTCTTAAGTCATTCCGGTGAGAGGACATGTTCCAAGTTAAGATTGATTCTGACTTTTCAGTCTCAAAATGCCACTGTAGAATCATGGAACTTTTTTCAAAATCCCTTCTGTGTTGAGGTGGCTGATTTCAGTATTTGGGTGGTATAGTCCAGATCTGATGAAGGGTTCTTGTCCAGATCTGATGAAGGGTTTTTGACCTGAAAGGTTAACTCTCATTCTTTTCCACAGTTGCGATCTGACTTGCCATCTCTGCATTTTACAACTTGTTTTTATCCCCGGATGTTTTCAAGTCTGATGAGAGATCATTGATCTGATGTTATCTGTGTTACTTTTTTCACAGATACCTGCAGACTATTGAGTACTTACAGTATTTTATGCTTTTATATCAGATTTCCAATGACTTGAATACTTTTTTGTTTGTGTCCTAGGAAATATTGTTAACACATGTCCATTTTATGCAGTTATCTGCAAACTAAAATAGAAAGTCACCTTTGTTTCCTATTCCCTGCCAAAGACAAATTTTGGAATCCCTCTCCACTGATGTGAAGTGACCAGTGTCAAAGCACAAATGAGAAAATGTAATGCAGGCACTGGGTAAAGGCAGTGTTCATCTTCATATTGAAGCCATGCAGATTTTTAAAAAAGCAAGGATCAAAATCCCTTCTGTGCTGAGGTGGCTGATTTCAGTATTTGGGTGGTATAGTAAGCCTCACACTCTAGCCTAGGTCAATGAACAAACCTATTTGCTACCCTGAGCTTTCTTTGGAAAGCATGTGAATGTTGGTGCCAAATGAGGACAGTTTAGGCTTCACTCTAGTGCACTCTGCTTGTGATGGTGGACTGCCAACTAACGCTCTGTCCAGGTTTGCATGTGATAAGTTAGATAAGGTAGAGAAGAGAAAATCAGCAAGTGAATAAAGTGAACATTACTATAGATTTCCAATCCCTTTTAGTTTTTCTCAAACACACTCACAGCACCTGATTGTTGTATATTTGTGATTTCTGTTTCACATTTTAAAGCTGTATTCCTGATTGCCACTTCACCTTGGCCTGCATGTTTCTTTGCCCTTGATGCCTGATTCTCTCCCCACGATCCAAGCTCTCAAGATGTCCACTGGTAGAGGTAAAAATGGACAATACAACATATGTCAGGGAAACCCATTTCTAGCCAAAGGCTATACAAAATAAAACAAAAGAAAAATGAAAAGCTAGAAGGGCAAAATCCTCATTTGACAAGAAATAGTGATGAGCAGGATTATGATGTATTATTGATGGTGTATTGACATTGTAGGGTGAATGTAATTAAAAAGTGAAGGCAGAAAATGTTGAATGCGACAATATGAAACGTACAACACTCCAGCTGGACCTATTTTTATAGTTTCTTTGATATTCCAGAGAATATAATTAATTCCTCCCACAAAGGCCTACGCATAGTGATGCTTTTCATGACATCATGTGTGTGTTCCCTAAAATTCAGGGTACTCAGTAATGAGGTGGGCAACATTTGTTCTCTTAAATCTAATTTTCTGGAGTGACTGAGTTAACTGTTTTCTTTGTGGCTTTGCAAACCTTTTCTCATAATCAGAGTGTGACCACAGATAGATGCCAAGCAACCTAATTTATTAAAACAAACCATGAAGCTTTTTCTTGTAACCTGCAATTAACTTGTGCATCTAATTTGCAATCCTATTGTGAAACCTTCATATTATATAATGAAAAAGTGTTTAATTTTCTTCAGTTGATAAATGTAATCATTTGTATTGTGTTACAAATGTTCAATAATTAAAATAATTCTTTGTGCCCATGTTGTTCCACTCCTGTGGCTTTACCAATTTCATTAGTAAGAATGTCAGCCAAGGTCACACTTGGAGCACAAAACTGATTAAAGCTTTAATTTCCTCCTGTAGTCATGGAAACAAGGAAGTGTTCTCTTGCCTTGGGATTCAGCTAGCTGCAGAATATTTCCTGGAAAAAGGACACAAAGACATCACAGTGTTTGTTCCAGCTTGGAGAAAAGAACAGTCCAGACCAGATGCACCAATCAAAGGTAATCCAGCATCAAAATGTGACGTCTTAATAATGATCATATAAAAATAACTGGCATTTCAAGAAATGTGCAAGCTGGCTGGCCTGAAGTAAAAATAGAAAAGGTTGGAAATGTACTTCTATCGCAGCAGTACTGTATCGGAAATGAGAGAGTTGGGGGGGGGGGGGGAGGGTGTTAATTTTTCAGGTGAAGACCATCCAAGCATTTTTTAAACGGATAATGGTGGGAAGTATTGTGAACCATTGTTACTGTTTTTAAAAAGTAGTATTTTCTACTGGATGTGACTGAGAGCAAGTATACTTGCTCATATTCAGTGGGCACGTACCATTTATAGGATGTTGATGGGCAGTAGTAAAGGCATTGGTTTCCAGCATCGTTTTCATCGTCATTGACTAGATAAAGGCAAGATAAAGAAAATAAAAACCTATTGCAATGAAGGGTTAAAAATACATTTAAAAACAATGGTAGAAATTCATAAACTGTTATGTTCACTAATTATACATTGTATTAACTTTTATACTTTGAATTGCACATCTGAAGTTCAGTTCTATTGAAGTTATTGGAACCAAATTTCAGAAGCCAAGTTCATTGAGTATTTGTTACTATATCACATACTTAGTGCTATATGCGAGTGCTAATTTCTAACCAAATATATTCCTTATGCTGACACAATTTGCTATACAGTACAGTCATAAGGGCTGGAAAGGTTTTCCTTCCATGCTTTGAGCTGGCTGAGTTGGTGATGCCTGAAATATACTCAGCTTAAGATCAAACTAGTTTTCCTTCTGAAGATATAGAAGGATCAGACTAGGGCAAGGCTGGCTGGTGGAAGACTCATGCCAGTGAATAGCCACCAAGAATTGCTCCACAAAACTTAAGCTTGCATGCCAGTCAACTGTTCTACTGTGGATGGCATCATTAGCAACACTAAGATGCCTGAAAATTCATCCTCCATAGCTGAACAGTATAGTATGTTAGCGTCTTGTACTGTGCCTTCAAAATCCATGAACTTCAGAGGCAGAATACAATGTGCTACAATATGTGGATGTCTTTTTGGCATCCGCAATCTTTCAGTTCTCAGCAGCACTCAGTAAATGCTGATTGAGTGTGCTTATATTACCAGAGATCTATTTTAATCGGTCCCTAGCCCAAAGAACCTTAGTGGAACATAAGCTAAATTTTGCTCAGTCAGCACTGGCCAGGGTTCAAAGCTGAAAGACGACTGATTGTGGTCTTTATTTTGCACTTTGTATATTCACGTTTTATATTTTGTATAAGTGTAGGACAATGACAGAGCTGTTTAGTTCCCAAGGGTTGTTGAGAATAAATTGATGATTACAAATTTTAGTGTATTCAAAAAGTTCCACTTAAAACCATCCCACTCGTATCATATTGAATGTGTGTGTTTTTAAAAAAAAAGTCAAAATCATTCCTTAATTCTACAGACCAAGAAATATTACGGAAACTTGAGAAAGAGAAAATCCTGGTCTTCACACCATCCCGACGGGTGCAAGGGAGGAGAGTGGTCTGCTCCGATGATCGATTCATAGTAAAGCTGGCCTTT
>JARFYF010000112.1:75280664-75293184 GCA_030265395.1 Rhina ancylostomus | reverse complement strand
AGGAAGGATACACATGTGATAGATGCTCAAGAAGGGTTGCCAAGTGACCCTTGGATGGTAGATGTTTGTATGAGGAGATATTTAAGCAGACTGAGTGAGCCTATTCTCTAGTGTAGAAGAATCAGAAGGGATCTCATTGAAGCATTTTTAAGGGGGCTTGACAGAATAGCTTTTTCCCTGGTTGGAGTGCCTAGAACTGGGGGTCACACTCAAAATAAGGGGCTGATCAATCAGGATAGTTAATTCCTCCATCCAGCATGCAGTGAATCTTTGAAATTCTTTACCCATGAGACCTGTGGGGGTTTGGGTGCTGAGTACATTCGAGATTGGTAAATTATTGGATATTAAGCAAATTGAGGAATACATGTTTAATGGAGGAAAGTGGTGTTGTGGTAAAAGATTGGTCATGACTTTATTGAATGGTAGAGGAGCCCTGAGGGGCTGAATAGCTTACTGCAGCCTCCATTTATGTGTGTGTTTTTTTTTAAAATTGTACTTGGTACATGGTAAAAGGAGCAACAACAGAACAAGTACTGGAAGAATAACATTCTAAGAGAGTGGCTTTGTATGGGAGGTATACATTCAGATGGAGAGATTGATATGATGAGCACTTAAAAAGAGGTCTGAAATATGAAATGTGTACGACATATGTATACAAAGGTCGTGAAAGATATTGTCTGAGTACAGCCACACTAGGAAATTCAGTCTCCTGCTGCTAGTGTTTGTTCACTCAGTCTCTCTGTTCTAGTAGTTGGACACTTACTACATTCTTGTGGCAATCCAGGAGAGTATTGTCTATAATCTAGGCTTTTTACTAAAGACTGGAAAGCTTCAGATTAAATTTAAAGTTTAATCCTCCTTGCCATTGTAGAGGAACACTTGCTTCACTCCAGTTCTATGGTTTCTGAGGTAACTAAATACTTTGTGGACTCCTGACAGTTCTGGGTAGGTGGTCAATTCTGTATAGTTTGGGATGTTGTCTACTGTTTATAATATTTGTGCATTTATTCTGCCTATTACTGTCAGAGACCAAAGTTGGTGCCATCTGCAGATGCTCAACTCAAATTTGAGCAGTCACTGACCAGAAATTCCCATCAGTTGGTGAGGATGTTTGCAAAAAGAGTGAGGATATCCTCCAGGTGGTTTTAAAATCCTCCTTGGATCTTTTGTCACAGCAGAGGTCAAAGTAGTTTTGTTTGGAAGATGTATGGATTACAACCTGACTATCAGAAGTATATGTGAATGGCCACAACTTTATATTTTCCTGGGAGAGGAAATTGTCTTTTTCACCTATCTGACTGGCTTTGGAGGATCTTAAGACAGCATTGGTGCTAATTCACTAATGCTTTGTGGTACTAACTGCAGGTTGTCTCTGAAGCATACAGGATGGGGATCCAAGAGGTTGCAGATACTGAAATCTGGAATCTGCAGCAAAAAAATAAAACTGCTAGAGTAGCTTGTCAGGTCAAGCAGCGTCTGCCCTGATGCAGGGTTGCGACCTGAAATGTCAACTATCCCTTTGCCTGCACAGCTCCCGACAATTTCCTCCAGCAGTTCACTTTTTTTTCTCGCAGGTGACTGAGGATCATTCTGTTTAGTGGACAATAAGTTTAATGTGAGGTTTGTGCTTTTGGCTGTTCAAAGACTGTGATGGTGCACCAGATGTAGTGGTGAATTTTGTTCTCAATAGCTGATTCACCCACAAATGCCCAACTGGGGACACATGCTGTAAATACATCCAACAGCATTCGTGGAAAGAAACTATTTAATATTTTGAGTAAACTTTCTTTGTCTACCTGAAATGTTAACTTGGATGCTGCCTGAGCATTTATTACCAGCATTCATTCCAGCTTATCAGAAACAATTGTTCTTGCTACTTATCACAAGAGACACAACATTTTATTCCCACAGGTTGTGAAGACTATTGGGCTACGTGAAGTCTGGTTCTTTGGGCTCCAGTACCAAGACACAAAAGGTTTCTCCACCTGGTTGAAACTCAATAAAAAGGTATTTGGCTATGAATTATTCCAAGTAACATGTACTGATGAGTTGTTATTTTGCCAGTATTGAGATAAAATGTTTGAGGGAAGAAGTTTCTGCTGCCCCTTGCCTGTTTCAATTTTATTTTCCCTTTTCCAAAGGAGGTTTATTCAGTGATTACAGCATCACATTTTTTACAATACTACAATATCCCATGAGTCACATTATTGACACTTAATAGCTTCAAATTAAAATACAGTCATCTCTATCCAGAATGCATTAGTCTCTGTGGGTGCCCACCACTCCAGGAAGGCCCCCAGTGTACCCATGGATACCATGTGCTGCACCTGTATCAAGTTTGACATTTTATGACACTCTAACATGAATGTTTTAAAGTCTAGCATCACAAGGCATATATTGTTTTTCATAAAAAAGCATGTACGTTGGTATAAATTGTATTTGACCCATGCTGACTCTGGATTTAGCAATGACGTTCCAAGTACAAATTCTGGAGGTCACTATAGTTACTTTAACTATGCTTTCTGAAATGCACATGAAATGATGTATTCTAAAAATCAGTCAACATTTTTCAGCAATAACTGAAGAGATGAATATGTTCTATGCTAAAAGTCCTACAGACTAAAAGCACCACCAGGTCTGTCCTTATAGTGATTTGAATTAGAATTTATGAATGAAAGCACCAGATCCACTGATGGCTTTCATTCATTATGTTTAGTGTTTTCCAGTAACTGCTTATCCCTGGAATCATAATGAAAGTGAGCTAATAGCATGCGTGTTTGGGGGTGGGGAGAGAAATTTTGTTAAGAAATGGAGAATTTCCAAACTTGGCATTCTCCTGTCACTTTTTTTTATTTAGCCTGGTTGTTATTGTCCTTTAGACATTGTGACTCCTAAGCCATTGATGGTGGCAATTCTAAGTTTCTCACTATTGGTCTGCTGACCAGAATGCCTGTTCTATGCATGTCTGTCTGATTAGTTAATTGAATAGCTTATCTTTTTTTTTGAAAATCTACCATTGGCATGTAATACAAAATCGGATGTGTTTACTTTGAACAAAGACCTGCTGATAAAACACTTTTTTTCCCCATGAATCACTTGTATCACATGAATAAACCAATGTGCCCACTCAGTTTGCCTGAGGGGTAAATATGACAGTTGGCAGAATGCCCTACTATTGAATCTTGTGTTTATTAAAAGGTTAAATTGTAAACTGGGCTGACCATAACGAGGTATCTTCACAGTCAAGCAGGTAATTCCTTTAAGTTGTGAACCAATCTTTGAAGCACTTCTGTAACCTTTTTCTGTCCTGAGTAAACATCATTTCCACTCCTGTTTGCTAAGACCTAATAAATAAACTCCCATCATGCTCTGGTATAGCTGGAAATGGCATATTGCCGTGCAATAACTGGCAGACATTCAGAAAGGTGTCTCATTTTAATCATAACCACAATTAGTAATGACTGTGTATTAAACAAATAATGTAATAGTTCAACAGAACATTCTTTGTTTTAAAGTATGTGGCTCGCTCTCGCACTTATGGTGCTCTGAATTGGATGGTGAAATGGACAAAATAATATTACTTGAGAAATATATTATAAGTAAGTAGTGTCCTTTTGGGTGAGATGCCCAAGATCCAACATATCCATTTTGGGTGGATGTCAAGATTCCATGTCTTTAAAAGAAAAGCAGGAAATGTGCCCTTTATTTTGGCCAACATTCAGTTGTCTCATTGCTATTTTTGGTATATTACTGACATAGAACTATTGCTATATTTGCAGAAACAATTCATCCACTTTAAGAGTTTCATTTTTGTACTTTATGAAATCTGGTCCTGTACTATAAACACTTGTGTCACTTGTCTGGGTGTGTAAGCAGCTGGTTTCCAGGCCCCTGACAATGTTGCCATTTTCAAAACTGTTGTAGATATGAAAGAATAGCTTATTGAAATGCTTAACTTATGAGGAGCATTTGATGTCTCCAGGCCTCTTCTCAATGGAGTTCAGAATGATGAGGGGGGATCTCATTGAAACCACCTGGACACTGAAAGGACTGGAAAGAGTGCATGTGGAGAGGATGTTTCTATTAGTAGGAAAGTCTAGAATCCGAGGGTACAGCCTCTGAATAAACCCTTTAAAACTGGAATTTCTTCAGCCAGAGGATGGTGAATCTATGGAATTCGTTGCCATGGAGGGCTGTGGATACAAGTCATTGGGTGTATTTAAGGCAAAGATTGATAGGTTTTTGATTGGTAAAGAGGTAAGGATTATGGGAAGAAGGCAGGAGAAAAGGATTGGGGGGGGAAAATAATCAGCCATGATTGAATTGGCCGATGGCCTAATTCTGCTTTTGTATCTTTATAGTCTTGTGGGTCAGATGAAAATGGTGGGGAAAATTGAGGTGATATTTTGATGGGAAGAATGAGGAGAAATTGTACAGAGTACAAGATGCAATTTTAAGTGGTGCAAAGATTGTACACGCCTTGAGGTCGTCCAAATGTTTTAGGATCGTATAATTAGTAAGATGCTAGTTTGACCTCTTTGTGCTGAATTCTAGGGACTTTAGAAGAGCACAAAGGGTTTGGGCAGGATTGTTCCAGAAATATTTACATGAATAGACTGCAGAAGCTAAGGTGTTCCTTAAAAGATTGAGCTGATTCAAAGTCTATAAAGGGTTTACCTTGGACAACAAAACTATTTCCAGTATCTGGTCAAAACCCCAATGTGCACATTTAAGTTGATTTGGCAAAAAATGGGCAATGTGAGGAAATGTTTTGAGTAATAATAAGCCAGGGTATTGAGTGCATTTCATGATCAAGTAATGGAAACTGGTAGTTGCCTTCAGAAGGAGAAAATAATTATTTGAGGTAGAAGAGAAAGAACTTGTAGGGCTCTTTTGCACAGCAGGAGTCAGGGACGAGAAATTGGGGAGAAACCGAAGTGATTTCCAAAGGCTGAATGGCCATGTCCTGATATATAATGTCGGCACAACATTGTGGGCTGAAGGGCCTGTACTGTGATTATAGTGTTCTATGATACTATGGAAAGACAGTGGAGCCTGTTTTTTTCATTGAGCATCACCTGGTTACTTTTTCATAGGCATGAAAGGGACTTTGCTATAACTGAAGTACATTCTAGGTTATAGTGCTCAATCTTATACAGTCTTTTCTAATAGACCAAAATGGTAGAGCTAACACTCTACTGGGTTACATTACTGCTGGTGCTTATGCAGTTCTGTAGCATGCAAATCCTGTAGCTATTTTACGAGGAGCAGTAACATGCCCAAATTCAGTGTGCCAGAAAATTGAAAGGGCCATTATAGTCCTTGTGCCATCACACGTGAGTTATGATTGGGGCACTAATGTTCAAATAGGGACAGAGTACTTGAGTTTTTCTTTAAATTTTACTTTTTTCTCCTTCTAGGTAACTCAGCAGGATGTCCGTAAGGAAAGCCCACTTCTTTTCAAGTTCAGAGCAAAATTCTTTCCAGAAGACGTTTCTGAGGAACTGATTCAGGAGATTACCCAGCGCCTCTTCTTTCTACAAGTGAAAGAAGGTATTCTGAATGATGACATCTACTGTCCCCCAGAAACTGCAGTGCTACTGGCTTCTTATGCTGTACAGGTCAAATATGGGGATTTCAATAAAGAGACCCACAAAACTGGTTACCTGTCAAGTGATCACCTACTTCCACAGCGGTGAGTGTCTTTGTTTCAAAAGTAACCATAATTTGAACTTCAGTGTTCACCACCTAGTTAATTTCTGTTAAAGTAGTAAGTTTGTGATATCAGATCTAATTTCTAGCACGTGGTTTGAGTTTCTTTCAGTTTGCATCACACCTAGGCACAATTTTTTGTTTTCTAGTTCCAAAATATAATAAAATAGAATGGAAGCCATAGTTCAGGGGTTCTTTGGAAAGACAAAAAATATTAAAACATTGCTTTTAGAGGTTTTAAAATTTTGAGAATTTGCTTAGTTATCAATGTAACAATGGTCAACATGGTCAGTTACCAGACTAAAGATTTCTACCATAAGGTCACTCTGACTACAACTGTGAACCATATAACTTCAAGCCATGCAGACTAAAGGTCACTTTTAATTTGGAAGGTCTGTGAAATTAAATGTCTTCCATCAGGGCAACCAATTCAAGGTTGGGTAAGAGGATTAGTAGTGATTTTGGTCTCGGTGGAATTGCTTTTTACATAGGAATAACTTGCTGCCCATGGCAAGAAAGGAAGAAAGGCACCATTAGTGCAGATGGTACCTAGTTTGTAGCATGGAAGAGTTGAGAAAATTGGTTTAACTACACGAGTGACCACCATTTGAAAAATTTTTATACATTACATTGAAATGGATTTTGGCATGTTTTAAAACTTGAATTAGTTTCAGATAATATTGATGTGGGCTTTTTTATATGCCAGTCATAGTATGTTCATTACCTGTTTACATAATCTTAAAACAAAAAAAATGCTTTTGCTACCAATACACTTTGTTTCTGAGTATAAGGACAGCACAATGTGGTAGGCTGAAGGGCCTGTATTGTTCTATGTGGCCAGTCTTAACCATCCATGTCCCTATTTTATGTTGGTTAATGACATTTTTAGGTAGCTTTTTATTATGATGCCATTGCCTTGTTTATGCAGACAATTTCTCAGCTTTCCTTTGGGCATGGCTGCAAATGTTCTCTGCCTTGTGTCCTAACTGTTTGTAACAATTAGTCTGTTGCTTTTGTTTTTGATTACTGTGTGTAAATTGTTGAACAAGTTGTATTTTTTTTGTAAACCTAGATTGCTGCTTAGATTTTTAATCCAAGTTAAATATTAACTCTTTTTCAGTGTCAAGACAAACAGGTGACTTTTTGTTTTTTTTTATAAATTTTATTCTCTCTTGCCCTAGAATGGGATAATTTGTATTCCAAAGGACCCAGGTCCTGGTATCTTAAAGCTCTGTATTCTGTACAAAAGAAAAGGTGCTCTATTCAATCTTAGTGCTCAATGCTGCACTATTCTATAGAATCCATGTGGTGAGGTCTGATATTTATAATGATAAGAGCCCAAAGCTGCTAAGAGCTGGAATAAGATTCTATGGAACCTGTTCTCTCAAAGCAAAAAGTGTTTCTCTGATAACTAATCCAGCTGGATCAATATGGGACACTGCAGTAGAGAGAGACTTGGGAAGGGAGTTCCAGAGTTGGTATGTTGGTAGATGACACTGCGAATGATGGAATGATTTAAATTTGGATGCATAGAAAGCCAGAATTAGAGAAATGTATATCTGATGGTTAGAAGGCCAGAGGTGGATAAAAATGTTGGAGGGTAAGACCTGTGACTTTGGAAAAACAAAACATTAGTTTAAGTAAAATAGATTTTAAAATGGAAAGCATGGTGGATTGATCAAATGGATTTGGTGTGAGCTGTGGTCATGAACAACAGATTTGGGTAATCTCAAATTGAGACAGAATGAGGGAGACTGGATAGGATTTTGGAATAGTGGAGCCAATAGGTAACAAGTATGGAGGAGAGTTTTGGTATAAGATGATCAGGGGCGGGTGAGGTTGGACATTAAGGAAATGGGAATCACTGGTGTACTGTGATATATGGCCCAAGGTGAAATGCTGTCAAATGATGTGGGTTGTAAACAGTATGGTTTGGTTTCACAGTTCCTAGGGGAGAAATAGAGGTGGCTAGGGAATGAAATTTATGGAGAACACTTCTATCCAGTACTGAATGTCCAATAGATTGACAACTTGGAGATTGAGAAATCAGGAGAGGGTAAGGAAAAGGCAGTAAAAAAATTCCTCCTGTTTGGCCAAACCATTGAATTAAGGCTAACTTCATGACGGTTAGGAGTTAAGATTACATGGGCTGCAGATTGTGTAATCAGTGGTCAGGGTATTTTGATTTTTAAACAGGATGAGTAAATGTTCTTGTACACCTTGGACACTTTTGCACTTCCCCCAACACAATGCTTTAAGGCTGCTGTTTGTCTCCTCTTTGTAATAATTCAGATATCTTTTGAGTTCTAATTTTGTTGTAGTTCATTTGATGGGAATAGTGAGTGAGCTATGCCACACTTTAAATATTTTTCCTCCATTTTGTCTATCTTCTTTGTCTGCAAGTACCTCTTATTGTCTGCTTCGGGTTCTTAACTCACCCCTTGACCCCAATAAAGGTGTATCCTCGCCACTTGGGACATATCTTGTTTACAGATTAGGAACTCTTTTATAGTAGTGATGATCAGAGGCAAATTGGCTGTAATATATGCTGCCTTTCAAGTCTATCTCTGGCTCATCACAAATTTTCAAAGCCATCCCTTCAGGAAACTCTATAATCCTACAGCTGTCTTTCCTCTTGCACTTTAAATTTTTGAAAACATAGTCTTAACATCACTTGTATTTATTCTTCAATTTTGGCTTCCTGAACTAAGCAAGATTGGCCTACTAATTGTCATTATGGATTTGGTATATAGTAAATTAGTGCTTCAGTTGTCAGTCTACAGCTGCTGCATTGTTGTTCCATTCCATGGGAAGAATAGAAACACTGCTAGCTGGTTTTTCATCTGCCCACTCCATCCAAATTACTGAGCTCTTGCTGATTAAAATTTATTCCGAATGTGATCTATTTGTGTACATGAAACCCAATGCAGACTGACTACTGAAGCTGTTCTCCATTTTGTGTGGGATTAATTTTTGTCTAATAATTGTGTGACCCATTTGCTTCTCCCTTCAGTGTCCTGGAACAGCACAAGTTGAACAAAGAACAGTGGGAGGATCGAATCCAAATCTGGCATGAGGAGCACAGAGGAATGATCAGGTCTTAGTTTAACCTTTTTAATGAACCTGAAATCTTAATCTGAGTTGTTTTACCCAGAGTTGCGATTACTGCACTATTCAATCATTATTCTTTTCATCCTGATTTCTATTATAGCCATGGAAATGGCTTTTCCCTCATTACCTGGAATGCTTTGTTCAGCTCCAAAAAAATGTTAACTATCTATATTCATAGCAATGTTAGTAACAGCACTGAACATCAATGTTGTAATTTTAAGATGAGGGAAGAACACACTAATTTGTGATGTACTATATGATAGGCTTTTAAGTTTTGCTGAGGAAACTGTTGGCCACATCTTTCACCTAAGTAATTAACCTCATTCTCTAAAAGTGCACCGTTTTCTTTTCTCTCAGTATGGTGTCAAATTTACACATTTTAGCCTCTGCTTTTGGACTGTGTTGTAATAGCTTTAGGCATGCTTTAAATTGAAGTGAGGTTCCAGAAGTTTTGATTAATCTCCTGGATTGAAAAAGCCCAGGGGTTTATTGGGGCAACCCAACATTTTAAGCTCACTAATTCATACATAATTTTAATAGCTACTATCTTGTTGGTAACAATGGTGGGAGCAATATCAAGTGATATTTAGTTTATTTGTTGAAGTCTAACTTTTTAGATTAATGATGCTAATAGAAAATCTAGTGATGGGAAACTTTAAATCCATAAATCCCAAGTTTGTAATTGAAGCTATTTTTGCTTGAAGTAAAATGGTTCGACTCTGAATTTTTTTTAATGAATTTGCAATGATGTGTTTTGCTTGTACTGATGTCTAAGGTGGTAGTTTTATTGTTTTTTTTGTTTTATCTGGGCTCTGAATCTATTGAGAATAAGGGCTAGTGGAAACATGTGGGTTTTTGCCTTTTTTTTGCCCAAATCCAATTTCATTACTCAATACTGAACTAAAAAACATTGTTGATACAAGAGCTTATCAGATTTGTTATTGCAAATGAGTCCCATTGAAAAGTTAAACCAAGTGCCAAGCATTTTGATGTGCTGATTTAATATATTATGTACTAGGTTCCATGAATCCAATCAAAAGAAACTGAAAATGATCCTGGTAACTTGAAGGTTTTTTTCAGTCAACCGTATAATTTTCCATTCTCTAATTTCCTTTTAAGGAGGAGGAAAGTTTATTTAATATAAATGGTTTTGCTTTAAATGGAATATGTAATTTGTTGTTTTAACTTGCTTTTAATTCAAGCAGTTTTTTTAATGATCTGTGGCAATATTATAGCAGAAAATATTGAAGCAGTTATATCTTTGCCCATTCTGACTAAGGGTCCTTGATCTGAAATAGCAGCTCTGTTTCTTGCTCCACAGATGCTGCCTAAGATTGTTTTAAGCATTTTTAAATTTGGTTTCACATTTCCAGCATCTGAAATTTTTTTGATTTTTAAAAAAAAATCTCTGCGCTCAGTTTGTTAACACATGTTTTCATTAATAGAGAGGATGCCATGATGGAATATCTAAAAATTGCTCAAGATCTTGAAATGTATGGAGTCAACTACTTCAACATCAAAAACAAAAAAGGTTCTGAGCTCTGGCTTGGAGTTGATGCTCTTGGACTGAACATCTATGAACATGATGACAGGTAACTTCATCAAGGGAATCTACCTGTAATATGGAAGATATTTTGAAGGAACATTTAACAACCTCGTCCTTCCCTACTGACCTTGATATAATTTACCTTGTGCCCAGACCAGTGTTGGCTATAATATATTAACTAGAAATCAAATATGGTTGCATTTTTAGTATGAGTAACATATGTAGTCATTTGATTGGTGAAAAATGGCCAGCAATGGAACATGAGGCTATTATTGTGGTTAGTTTGACTGGAATAAAATTTTCAGGACCGCCATAAGCAATCCAACCAGTAATGAGATCAACCCTAACTGAGTATGTCACAGCAATGGGTAAGCAGCAATTAACTGCTTGTAGTGAGTTTGTATCTCCTTATGTTTGTGAATTTGGCACTTGTGACTATTGGACAAAAGGCCAAACATTGTATGAAGATGTGCCTTCTGTTTTGAAAGCCATGTTATTGTTGCAAGGATGGGGAGTGACCCCTTGGGAGAATGTTTGAGAATGTTTACCTATATTAAGTGCCTAATGTGTTGTACTAAAGTACTGCATTTGACTTACAGTGGTGGTTAGTCATTGAGTCGTACAGCATGGAAACGCACCCTTTCGTCCAAGTGGCTCAATGAGATTTCCATTTAAGCTAGTACTATTTGCCTGCATTTGGCCCATATCCCTCTAAACCTTTCCTATCCATGTGCCTGTCCAAATTCCTTTTAAATCTTGTTAATGTGCCTGCCTCTGGCAGCTCATTCCATACACTGACCATCCTCTGGGTGGAAGATGTTGCCCCTCAAGCTCCTATTAAATCTCTTCCCATCACATCCTAAACCTATGTCCTCTAGTTCTTGATTCCTCAATCCTGGGATTCACCCCATCTATGGTCCTCATGATTTTGTACACCTCTTATAAAGTTGCCCCTCATTCTCCTACACTCCAATGAGAAAAGTCCCGACCTGCTCAACCTCACTCCATAGCTCAATTCCTTGAGTCCCGGCAACATCCTTGTAAATCTCCTTTGTACTCTTTCCAGCTTAATGGCATCTTTCCTATAGCAGTGTGACTAAAACTGAAGACAATATTAATTTTTTTTTACTAGTCAGGAGGCCTAGAGATGCATGGCTGGTTTTCTAAAGCATGTACCACCAAAACTCCACTCTTATCCTTGCCTGGAAGCTGCATTCACTTCATAGCAATACTGCTGATGTAAATTTTCTTTTGCTCTCCCCACCTCTGCTTCTCAGTCTGCCACTTTGTCCCAAACTCCCAATTACTCTATCCCACTGGGAGCAGAGTTCTTTCTCATAAGAAGAAACCAATGACTTTATTGTTTTGGCAGAACCTTGGTGCTGTTTTTCCTTTTGTAGATGCAAATCAAGTTCCCAGGAGTGAACATCAACAATAGCCTGTCCTGGACTGATACTTTTGATACATCCTTTGCCGTGGGAGCTTGGAATTTAGGGTTGAATCTGGGAGCAGTTTAATTCCAAAGGGTAGGGCTGATGGGAGAAAGTTATTTAACATCGATGTTGGATGCAGAATGAGGAGTTGGAAGTAGTTGTTTGACTCAAAACTCTCTCCTTGTTTCAAGGTTGACACCCAAGATTGGATTCCCATGGAGTGAAATCCGAAACATTTCATTTAATGACAAAAAGTTTATTATCAAACCAATTGATAAAAAAGCACCAGTAAGTACTTATGATGTATGCAGATTGCTCTACAATGGGTTTGGATGGGGAAGATCTCTGCCTAAATACAAATCCTACCATCTCTTTACAGCATTTTAGTCTGTATCCTGGCTTCTACCACTCTATTCCAGTAGTCCAGATGCAGCCTGACCAGAGCATTGTATGGCTTACTGAGTCTGCTGAGGATATGAACATTTTTTGATTTGGTAATGCAATCCCAGTGCTCGGTATTCTTAAGAATGGACAGGAACTTGTGTTCCAAATCAGTCAGCATGGTGGTGATGTGTGTCAGTATATTTTACAACGAACATGATTACATGTCACAATGAATTTGAATCTGGTTGTGACTAGGATTCAAAACTCAAGCATGCAAACTGCACTTAAATTGTTTGCTTCAAATGCTGCTGTTTTTTGGATCCTGATTCAGGAC
>JARFYF010000112.1:75179644-75200008 GCA_030265395.1 Rhina ancylostomus | reverse complement strand
CTTAAAGGAGAAAAGAAAGGCAGAGAGAGAAAGAAGATTAGGACAAACTTCAGATCTTAAGGTTTTGGCAGCTGAAGACTTGACTAACAATGGTGAAGCTATCAAAATCAGAGATCTTCAGTAATGGAGGAGTGGAACTATTTCAGAGGATTGCACTGTAGTATAGCAGTGGAACTAGTGGTATTGTTGCCTTACAGCTCTAGCAACAAGGGGTCTATCCTGTCCATGTGCAGTGCAACCACATGGTTTACCCCGCCCCAACCCCCGCCTGGTGCTGAAGTTTCCTCTAACATCCCAGAGATGTTCTGGTTGGTAGATTAATTGGTCATTGGAAATTACTCCTTGTGTAGCCAAGTGATAAGTAAATCAGGATGGAGTTGATGGGCATGTGGGAGAGAACAAGTTACAGGGTCTAAGTGGGGGAATGGAATTGATGGGATTGCTCTGTGATTGTTACCCTTCTCCATCTTAAGGAAAAATGAATCAAAGTTGTAAATGGAGGAGATTACAGAAATAGAGCACGGGAATTAAGAAAGAAAGAGAAATTTGAAATAGAAGTGCTACTTAAATGGAAGCCAATGCTGGTCAGCAAGCATAGGGATAAAGAGTGAATAAAGACACATGAGGCTGTGTATTGGATCAAGTCAGGTTCACAGAATATGGAATGGGAGTCAGAATGAGAATGGGAAATTCTCGAGGCAACAAAATCACGAGTGAATGTTTCAGCAGCAGATGAGCCATCAATTTTTACTAGTTTTGGAGATTCTGCTGCCATATGTTGGCAATGGCAGGTGCTTTGATGAGCCCTACAGCAACAAAGAGTTGCTGTCAATTTTTCCAAAGGGTCTTCAAGCCAAGGGCAGTGAATGGAAAACATGAAGGAAAGGGAACAGTGACAAGTTGGGCTTGAGGAAGGGAAAGTTGCTGAGGAGAGAAGTGAAAAATGGTATGAGTTGTTGACAGAACAGGGAAGAACAAGGAGTGGGAGAAGTGAGCTGTCATCTTGAAGTGCTGCAGTCATTGTGTGAACCTACTGCCACAGTGCTGTTGGGTAGAGAGTTGAAGGAATGGCATCATATTTCCAATTCAGGATGGTTTGCCCATTGGAGGCAGTCTTTTGGGTCCGACATGGACTTCTGTTTGGGAGGCCTTATTTTGACTTGAGCAAATTACTACAGTGCATCTAGTTGATGGCCCTTCAGTGGTGGAAGAAGTGAAAGTTTAAGGTGGGGGCTGTGGTACCAAACAAGTGGGCTCCTTTGTCTTGGGTGGTGCTAAGCTTCTTGAACAGTTTTAGAAGAGCAGTCAGTCACACCTGATTTTGCCTTGTTGGTTGGTGGAAAGGCTCTGGGGAATCAGTCTTCATTGCAGAATACCCAGATTCTGACCTGGTTTTGCAGCCAAACTAATTACATAAGTGGTCAGTTAGGTTTGTGCTCAATAGTAAACTCCCAGAATATTGATGTTGGGGTGTTTAGCAACAGTAATGCTGTTGAATGTCATGAGGAGGCGGTGTCTAGGTCTACTTGCATTTTGTTTTTATTTATTCATATTTGTATGGAGGCCTTTGGATAGGCCAGAATTTATTACCCATCTCTAATTGCCCCTGAACTGAGTCGTTCCCTAGGCCTTTAGAACTTAATCACATTACTGTGGTTCTGAAAAATAAAGCTACTTGGCAGTCAGTGAAGTTACTTGGAAAAATGGGTTGTGTTTGTTGGACATAACTGAGGCTTTCTGAAAAACCTCCAAGTGGTAAAATAGTCACATATAGGTTGGACCTCATAAGGGTGGCCGACTTCACTGCCAAGTGAATAAAATGGGTTTTCACCATTAATGATACAAAAATTTAGATTTATTAATTTAAGTACCTCATCTGCCATGGCAGCAATTAAAATTGTGATTCCTAGACCAGGAATGCTTCTGTCTGGTAACACAGCACTATGCTCTCATTCTTCATGCAAGCAAGGAATTTATCATCATCTGAGGACCTGCAAACGGAACTCAACATTGCAATTACCATCAAACCGTGGCCTTATAATGGAGGGAAAGTTATTGAAGCAGCTGATATTAAATGGGGCTTCTAAAACCTTCTCAGTTTAGGCTATGGTCCTAATGGATGCACAAAGTAGAATAGAAACTTAAAACTACACAGAACATTGAGATGTATCTCCCTACTAATTTTACCAAATAATAGAATATTGTAAGCTCTGAACCATCTGAAGAATTGTGTAAGTCTAAAGTAAATTTGTTACCTTTCTTGTGCATTTGCTCTCTTCCTCTGGGCTCATTGGACTAGGAAGCCACAGCATGTTTGGAGCTATGCAAAGAGCCAGGTTAAAAGCTGTCATCTGGTTCTCTTCTGAGTTTTTTTCAATGTGATTTAAAACACCAAATAAATGACGAAGAAGAAGGACATTTGCTTCAGGAAGCTCCTCAATCAAACTGCAACACATTGAAAATTATTTATGAGTTAGACCTGAAAATTTAATTCTGTTTCTCTTTGCATAGTTACTGCCCAACCTGCTGTCTTTTTCTAGCATTCATTTCAGATTTCCACCATTTGCAAGTTTTTTTGGATTTTCTGAAAATTTACAACTCTGGAACAGTCATTAAAACTTATCTCTAAATCACTATATGCTGGAGATACTTTATCATCAATTAATATATTTGAACTTATTTACACATCAGATCACATTTCCTTCACAACTGATAAAAGTGTTGAGCTTATTAAGAAAACTCCAGGTTTTATTCCAATAAAAAATTCTAGGCTATGGTATTTACGTGGCTGGACCATTTAAGGTTGGGAGTTATATTCTATGTTTCCTTGAGACAAGACACAACAGCTATGATCTCCCAATTTATACATTTTTATGTCTTTGCACTGTGCTGCTGCCGCAAGACAACAAATTTCATGTATTATGTCAGTGATAATAAATCTGATTCAGATTCTGATTTGGAATCACCGGGTCATATCTTTAACATGGCAATCAGGCTGAAAACCACCCTAGGAATAACTTAAAGGAAAATTTTCCTAATTTCACAATCTTTTGATTAGATTTTAGCTAAATGGGGACTCCGTTTAGTACATTGGATGAAAGTTCCGATTTCTAGACACTTGGCTGCAAAAGTAAGTCCTATCTTTCTCAAGGCCATTCATCAGCTACAGAGCACAAGGTATGATTGTGTTGAAATTTCTGCATTTGCCCGGATGAATTTTTTCTTTATTTGCACGTCCATTGGATGGATATGCCACTGAAAATGCCAATATTTAATGACCATTCCTAAGTGCCTCTGAAATGAGTTCACTGTATTGCTGTGTATGGAGTTATATTGAGGCCAAACTGGCTGAGGATGGCAGATTTCCCATGCTGCAAGTTATTAATTTATCAGGTGAGTTTTTACAACCATCCGTAGCTCATGTTACCTATAATGAGACTGATTGAACACTGGCTGGTAGTTAACCATTGAGCTACTGCATCCCCAGCACAGCTCCAGCAACACTCAAGGAGCTCAACTTCATCAATATTCAGCCCCTTCATCATCATCAAGGCTGCAGTGGAAGCCATCTCCTAAATGCTCTGCAGCAATTCACCAAGGCTTCTTTTTTGCAGTAACACCTCTAAAATCTCTGCCCTCCATCACTTAGAAAGACAAGGACAACAGATGCAGGGGAACATGCCCTGCAAATTCCCTTCTAAGTCACACATTATCATCACATGGAAATATATCACCATTCTTCTTCATCACTAGAACTCCCTATTCAATCATTGGGGAACCTGCACCACAAGGACTGCATCAATTGAAGATGGTGGCTTACAACCATTTAACCAGAACAACTAAAGATGGGTAATAAAATCTGCAATGTCTGCATCCCATAAGTGAATTAAGATTTGCAAAGTGATTCTTTTGGCTGAAATAGCTTAATTCAGTTTGAGTTAGTTCACCAAAGAATAAATGGTGATATATTATATGTGGAAAATAAAAGTTTCACTCACTTCTTTATGGACTGTACCTTTCCCTCTTCATTCTCATTTTCTATTCCTTCCATCCACTTTTCATACAATTCAGATGACAGAACACTGCCAGGGATATTACGTAGAAAATCCTACACAAAAAAAATGCAATCAAGTTCTTCTCAATCTTTTATCAACAACATTTTCATAGGCATATGTCAAAAATCCTATGAAATGTTTTTATCTGATTTCGCTGATCTTAAAAATGGTAAAAAATTGCATTACAATTGTCAAAATGAAACAGCTCTCACAAGCACAGAATGATGCAAATATTAACAAAGTGCCTAAGCTATTCTACAGACAGCTCCCACTACATGTAGCTAGCTAGGTAATCACTAAGGTGTGACATGTGCAATTAATTGTAAACCATTTTACCTGATTTAATTCTTAGAGTAGATTTTCAAAGTCCTACCTGATGACAGCATTGGGTAAAGACATGGAAAATCTATCCTTTTGTTCCTTTTAAAATATCTTTTCCTTAATTATAATTTTCTTGCAAACGTTTTTGTTGTTCCTGAGATAAATTATTAACTTTTAATTCTGTTTCTTGTAGTCTTAGTTGCTGGTAAGAAAATAGACATGACCTCTCACAATTGAAGAGTGATTCCACAATATTCTTTCATCTGTATATAATATTTGTAATCCTTAATACACTGTTGTTTGTAATGAAAAACTTTTCATTAAACATCATACATAAGTGTGATTTGGTCTTCACACACTGTGTGCTAAAAGAATGTGCAACCTGTGTAATCTTTCATTGCTGTTTGTGGGATTTTGTTGTGTGCAGAAAGACCACTGTATTTACCTAGATAACAACAAATACAGAATCTAGAAGTGAAGCATCCTCCTCTGATGAAGCCATCACTGAATTAAATACTTGCAAAAAAAAGGTGGGGGTTTCTGGCAAATGGAAGGAGGACAGGGCATTTTTACAAATCTATAAGAGATATGCTGAGAAGTGAGTTTTGGAGGGTTCCCAGGAAACTTTGAAACACATGATATTTAGTGTGCAATGGATACATGTTAGATGTAATAATTTAAACGGGTGAAGTGGTTTTGGTATAACCCACCGCCTGTATGCAACGACAAAGATGTTTTATGTAGTGGATAGCAAAAGTGTTGGTAATGAGGCTCCTCAGAGGCATCTCTCAGCCAAGCTGCAAATGTGTTGTGACAGATGAGATGGTAAAATTCAACTCAAGATATTGATAAAAGTCATTATAAAAATCTTAAAAACAGGAGGTTATGTTTGTGGAAAGCAACATGCACATGCGTGGATAGATTTTTTTTTCCAAATAGTAATTATGTTATTGCACAGAAGTATTCAAGAGCTATTCTGCAGACATTGTCCAATGCTAGGAAATAATAGGAATAATTTTATAAATTTATACATTTGGGTTTATTGGATGGGAGCTCCCTGAACTCCATGCTTATGTTTCTGATGAAGACAAACTTCCATGTTGAAAACAGAAGTCTGTTAGATTTACTCTAATAAAAGGATGTAACACAATTAGCAATTCTGTTCTGTTCAGTCTGAGCCATCTTTTGAACATCTTATCGTCTGTTTTTTGAGCTTAAAATCCAAGACAATGTTTAAGGCCTAACGGAAAAGTTTGTACTTTTGACTAGAAAGGTATAAAAACTCATACCGTGATTACAGCAGCTGCCACAAATACAGATTCTCTGTCCATATGCACCTCGTTTCCAGAATTCAGTTTCTCCTTTAGCTCCTTGCAGGTCTTGGCATTTGCTGAACGTCTAAAAATGCCTTTGGTGGAGGGGCCTTCATGGTACAACAGAACAAGCATATCCTGTGGAAAAAATAGCACCTGAGTCTATTAAAACATTAATTGTCAATTGGTTAGATTGGTTATTTTCACAGACAGCTAAGTTTTCACAAATTATTTTAGAGGTGTGAACAGATTTGTAAAACCTATGAACTAAATTTACTTACAACACTAACTTTTGCACAAAGAAGATGGTTTACTTTAATGATGAGACTATTAATCCTACCTTTAAAGTAAAGCATTAACTAAGCCCAAGGAGAAGGTTAACCTTATCCTTAATACTAACAACACAAGAAACAGATACAGGAGCAGACCATTTAGCCCCTTATGCCTTCTCCACCTGCTTTTTTTCCTGTACCATCCCCATATCCCTCGATTCACGTAATATACAAAAATCTATTTTTCTTAATATTAAACATTGATTTGGAACCCCAACACAAATAAAGGCATAAACATGCTTCTATGAAGCACAGGAGTACATAGGATCAAAAAAATAAAAAAGAACACGAAAAAAGGAGAGAAGCAAACAAGAAGAAAAAGAAAAAAATATTCTTTGATATAGTTTTTTTGTCCACAGGATGTCCTACAAGTTTTAACAGTCAATGAATTACTTCTGAAGTGTAGCCATTGCCAACTGCATTCCTTACCATGATTGGCTTTGGAAGGGTACCATTCTTACAGATCGAGGGCAGTGACAGTCCAAAAAGCTTTCTTGGTGTGATTGGAGACTCAGAGGTGGGATTGCTGTCTGACTGGTTGCTGGAACTGCGCCTTAGAGCCCAATCTATTATTGACTTCTTCTTTCTAAGAATTTTTGGAGTTGATTCTGGAACAAAACAAGGAAATAAAAATGGGATTGTGGTGATTCAAACACTTTACAAGTCATAAAATAAAGGATTTATTAAAGAAATAGCAACAGGAAATAGGAGTGGGAATTGGCACAAGGGATACAAATCAAGTATACTGTTTCTATTGCACATTAACATTTACTGGTGCATTACTAGCTCCTTGATCCTCTTGCCTTCATGTAGTGAAATGCCTACATTCTTACATTATTTAACGTAGGTAGGATTTAGCTGGTGTGAAGTGTTAGTTAGATGGATTAACATGTTCAGTCTCTGCTAGCTGCAAGAAGCTGCAAATGAAACAGGCTTGATGTAGCTTCAATCTAATTCCATCAGGAAGTGGACTCCAAGTAGAAAACTGCCATAACTTGGTACTAAGTTGGTAACATGAGAAGCCTTGTGTGGGAGATTTAAGAGTTAATGCAATATTTAGAAAATGCTCTTCTGAGTTTGTGCTGTGGCATGTGATTAGGGTAGGATATATATTTAAGCTACAGTTAAACTAACCTGAGAGTTTTTGATGCTGATATAAAACCTGAATATGTATCCCCACACAAGCACTCTTCAATTTGGAGACACCAGAGAAAAGAATGTTTACACTGTGAGGGAGAAATTCTGCTGGGATGCTCTCATGTATCCTCCATAACTTTGATGGAAGAATCAAGGAAACCCCCCAAAAAATGGTGTCAATATCAAAGCCAGGGTGAATAAATGGGTACCTTGACAGAGTTTGAACCTCAATTTTAATACAATAATCATATTTCTTAAGTAAAAGCAAGTAAAAGCACTGGATATCATTCAACTCAACCCCAGGAGATACAGTAGGTGAGTACAAATTTCTAAGAAGTGAGCACAGGAGTAGAAAAGCAGAGGCATGGACCATCTTGGTAATCATCTATAGAAAATGTATAACCATAAGTCATAGGAGCAGAATTAGGCCATTCAGCCCTTTGAGTCTACTCCACCTTTCAATCATAGTGATTTATTAACTTTATAAAACATTAGTTAGACCAGAGCTGGAGAACTGTGTGCTGTTCTGGTCACCAAACAATAGGGAGGATGTGATTGCTTTGGAGAGGATACAGAGAAGATCCATCAGAATGGAACTTTTCAGCAATGAAGAGAGATTGGATGTGCTTGGACTAGAGAAGGCTCAGGGGGATGGGGTAAACCTGACTGAGGTATTCAAAATTAGGGTGGATAGTGATAAACTTTTCTCTCTAACAGAGTTGTTTAAAAACAGAGGTAAAGAGTTGGAAATGTCTTCACCCAGAGGATAGTTTGGAATCTGAATCACTGCCTGAGGGGATGGTGGAGGCAGGTGCTCTCACAATGTTTAAGAAGCATTTAGATGGGCACTTGAAATCGATAGAAGGCTATATATTTAGTGTTAGAAAATGGGATTAGTATAGCTAGATACTTGATGGCCAGTATAGACACAGTTGGCAAAGGACCTGTTTCCATGCTGAATGATTCTATGACACTATGACTTTATGACCCCATGAGGTTATGGACTCATACATATATTTTTGATAATTTACAGCATGGTAACAGGCCCTTTTATCCCAACGAGTCTGTGCGGCCCATTTTAAACCCATGTTAACCTACCTGAATGTCTTTGGATTGTGGGAGGAAACTGGAGCAACCAGAGGAAACCCACGCAGACACGGGAGAACGTACAAACTCCTTACAGACAGCAACAGGAATTGAACCCCGATTGCTGGTGCTGTAATAGCGTCACGCTAACCACTGCGCTACCGTGCTGTAGTATGGACACATTGTCCCCATGGCATTACAGATACACCCTGTGCCCCTCCAAAAGTAGTCAGTCTTAAATTCTTGCACACCTCCTGCTTGCTATGGATGCAGAAGCTGATAGACTCCAGGCACAGGTTAATGGATCAGATCAGCAGATGCTAGTGAGAAGTGTTTCATCAGCAGCCAGATACTTCAATTGGCATAAAGTATACTAAAATAAGGGAGAAGAAAACTTTGTCGTTGGGCACATTCATTCTAAAGTCTGCCACTAAACTGCCCAGTTGATATTTTCTGAATTATTTGTTACGACTGAATTAGTTTAGGAAACAAGCCTGCAATGTTAACACACACTAACATCATTGCAATGGAACTACATGTGGGAGTGGTTTGCATGCCATGATGCCATAGAAGTTTAACTTCATTGCAGACAACTACAAAAGAGCCTGAGGGACACCCACAGACCACTTCAATTAAAAATGTTACAATGACTAAACAATCTCTTCAACTAGAGCAACAGGAAGAAATTATCTCCAAACACGCATGTTCTGTTCTAACATTAAAATAGCAATCTTATCTCAAAGGATTTCTTAATTACATGATAATATAATTGTTTTACTTAAACTTCAGTATAGCAGAGTGACCTCTGCTCCAAGATTAGACAGAACAGAAGGTTCCAGTTTTGATTCTGTGATCTTTGCTGACTTGGATGGGACTGTACTTGGAATGCACACAAATGATCTCTGGGGTAGGGTGGGAAAATCAGCTAGAATCCCCAAGTCTGGTACACTTAAATACATTCTAAAGGAAACTACCTAGCATTTGAATACTGCAACATTCCACGATTATGGGAATCGCTAAACTGGGCTGAGAATTTGAAAATAGGAATTGATTTTCTTTTATAACTTTATTTCCTTTTCAGCAGCTGAACTTTCTTTTCTCCTCCTTAGCCCAAGGGTATTGGAACCAATTGTGGAAGTTAACTGTTACACTGCCTGAGACTGGTGATTTTGCACTCTGTATGCCTTAGCAATTTACTGAAATTTGCTCCAAGGCATCGTAGATCTCTGATTCTAATCTTTAAAACTAAAGTGAGCAGCATCTCACCAATTGACCAATCTTCCTGTAAGGTCTTTGGCAATGATTGACAACAGGCTTTTTAAACACTGAGGCCAAATCTGATCTTGCTCTTGTGAGGTTGACACATTGCATTCTACAGCCCCAGTCAAAGTTAATGAATATTGTTTGGTATTCTCCTACTCCAACCATAGGAAGTAGAAACGAATTGTAACACTCAAACTGCAGTAGTTTGTGAGTTTAGTCTACGTTAGTTGAGCAACAGCAATACTTCTTTAAGGATTCTGATAAAATCGGATGCTGACAATAAACAGCCTTGTAACCAAAATAGTGCATGTCTGATGATGTCAATAAACATGTCTGATGAGAACCAAAGCCATTTTCTCAGAAATTCTACCACTCACATGAGAGTTGCATCTGTGTTTAGCTTGTCAAAAAGAGAATCAACATGAGAGCCTAGAAATCCAGTGCATTCTAAGGTAAAAATTGTTATTTATTGTTCATTTAAGAAAGCAGATTTTCATAAACTTCTGTCAAATTCAAGTTGTGAAATCGTTTGAATCATGACCTTTTGTCAGAGAGTCCTTAACCAAGGAGTTCATTATCTACAATTCCATATATGTCCCTAGTTTGAGAGACACGAAGGGGATTGCAAAAGACATGCAGGGTGGGACTGCACAGAGAGAAGATAATGTTGGGTGTTAATTTTAAATCCAGTTGCATGCCTACATCTCCTGGTCTGTTATCCATCTGAAACAAGAAGGAAATGGCAGCTAACCATGTGCAAGGTTTTATTTTCGGGTGATGGTTGGCCAGACCCTCAGGAACAGTAACCAACACCAGGTGAGCTAAAGGGAGAGGAACTGATAACGATATTGCAATTGGAAAGTTGGGTAGTGTGGAGAGGGGAAAGAGGAAGTCCACAGCATGAAAATCCCAAACTTTCCTTAATAGGCATCACAGGGATTATTTTTAAATATTTAGAAGATTGAAGTATTTAGTTTACATCCATCCTTTTCCAACTACCTTCACCTGGGAGGAAAACCATTATGTCTTCTCTGCTCCAGCCAGAAGTTAAAGCTGCGGTCCGGTATCATGGAGCATCACGACATGGCCTACTTGAAGAAGGGCCCTGTCACTTGCTCAGAGGAATAAGTTTAAATAACAGGAGATGTTTATTGGCATGTAAGTGACCCATTAATCTTAACTCACTTCATATGTGAGTATATTAAAGTCATCTCCAAGCTCAGAAAAGATAGTCATTGGAAAAACATCTTTGCCTTAGGCAGTCTCTCCCATTCCCCAACTGTGCAATTAACCTAACAAACAGCATGTCCTTGGGATGTGGGAGGAAATCAGAGTATCCTGAGGAAACCCACCAGTCACAGGAAGAACATGCAGACTCTATACAGACAGCATTGTAGGTTAGAATCAAACAAGAATCATCGAAGCTGTGAGACAGCTGCACTACCTGTAGCACCACTGTGCCACCCCTATTTCTATGCTATTCTTAAATCAACACAGGTGTTGCTGTGTTTGATACAAAAGCCACTGGCCTTCCAGAATGATCCCACAATCACCCAGTTGCAGCTCCTAAATGCTTCTCATATCATTCCAGCAATTCTGTCTCCACCTTTCTTGTCTGGAAGTCCTTTTGTAAGTATTAAACAGCAAAGGAGAAAACAAATCTCTTGACATCAATTCAAAGGTTATCTTTCACTAGATTGGACTTTTGTCTCCTTATCCTATTCCCATTGTTTATTTTAATGCGGTATTGTGGTGACTTACCGTTCACGAACTGGCTCCCACGATCGCCAGCGTCATCAGAGGCCCCGACACAAGATGGTGCGGGGCACTCCTTCTTTGTTGGGCTAGTGGAGCCCGCGCGCGGGAAGGTCACATGACCCGTGTGTGACATCAGCGCGGGAACTGTGTTTATTAAAGGGGCAGCGCACCCCAGTCATTCATTCGACTCTTGGACTTCAAACAAGTGTCTCGTGTCTTTATTCAGTGTAGCTAGCCGCTACAGTATTCTGAATTAACCACCTTCATTTCATTTACTATCTTATATATCTTGTGAAGATATCTGTCCTTTCCAGATAACATGCCAAAATCTCACCAATCTGCACTTGTAACTCAGACCACTCACACCAGGGATCAGCCATATGACTCATTGCCGCTTTACCTCTGATATTTCCATTTTTTTTCTTGGTTCTTAATAAATTGATCTGGATCACATGCGCACAATAAAGTTTGATCACAACTTCCACAGCAAATCTCCTTCCACCCTAGATGATTTCATCTCCTGTTGATCTTTGCAGGTATCTGAACTTTGTTACTACTATTTCCCTTTCCTGATCCTTGTCACACCTCCCTCTGACCCATCAGTAACACCAGCACTGTATCCGTTGGAACTCATTCCAGTCATTACAAAATGGGAATTTTTATCCTCAAGAGAATTCTTACCCAAAGTAGGTGGTGAGTGGAATAAGTTGAACTTGAATAACAGCTTAAAAAGCAGCATTGAGAAGAAAGGCCTAAGTTTGCACGGAACAATTCCTCCAAAAACCGATGGGTAGGTTATGTGTTGATAATCTTGATTGCGGTTGTCAATGAATCCAAACTGTCCATGCAAAGGTGAAAGTGTGCTGCATTGTTTGAGCTGCATTAGTTATGAGAGGATGGTAAACTAAAAGGATGAACATGGCCTGGGTTGATGTCATTAATATTTAAAGAAAAGCAGAGAATTTGCCTGATGTCTGACACCTTCCCTTCATCCAACAACTAAGAACAGGATAAGTCATTATTGTAGTGACTGTCATATGTGTTCACATAACAACTGCCTCTGCACTTGGAGCATTTTTACAGAGATCCAATCAGGTGTTCTTTAAGTGAAAACCTTCCCCTTTGCTCAACAAATGTTGCTGATTATTTCATCCTTTACTCACCTCTGGTCATATGAATATCTGGATGGGGTCTTGGCTTCAGAATAAACTGACATTGCTTAGACTTTGGGAGATCTTCAAGGAGGACAGCTCTGTTACTCCCCTGGGAGTAGACGCTAGCAACAGATTGCTCCACGTTGGCAGTAAAATCTCTAAGACAGTTCATTATAACACTAAATGGCTGTTCGTGACCTGAAACACAAATTGGAAAACTCAGTCTTTTTGTTTATTACAGCAAATAACCTAAAATGAACTGCTGTTTGCCCTTAAATTTCAAAGCAGCATCAATATGGTATTAGAATCCACAGCCCACAACTGCCCAAGGATAATGGGTACAAGATATTCCATGACACATGTCCAACAAATATTAATGTAGTTCTCCAGGTATTCTAATCTGAATGAACCCTCAGTGAACAAAATCTGAACAAATAACTGGACATGCATTTCACTTTTGCTTGTGGGACAAATCATCAGTGTTTATCAACAGTAATGTATTACTACTGCTTAGTTATAAAAAAAATCTTAGGGGTCCATTGTCATTTCAGAAACATATTGATAACCTATTCAAAGTACATTTGGGCAAATCCAAAACTGGGCTTTGGCAAGTTAAGCAATCTGGCACTCGGCCTGACAATAAGCGTAAACGATCCATCTCAATGAGTGAAAACAATTGCCATAAATTCATTTTAAGGTTTTTTAGTTTACCTTTGGATGGGGGGTGGTGGGGAAGTAGCAAAGGCAGATGGAATGGTGGTGCATTTGGGAGGACCAACATTGGAAACGTACCAAAAGTGGTAAAACATTAACTGGAATCCAGGAAAAGAGTGACCTAGGACTGTGAATGGACAAATCTTCAATATCAAGTTCCAGAATGGTCAAAATGAAATATTATCCGACTGAATAGTTCTAATAGTTGTCCTGAAGGTTCTGGGCTCTAGTTCTGAGAACACCTGCTGGGCTTCTTCTTCTTCTTCTTCTTCTTCTTCTTCTTCTTCTTCTTCTTCAATGATCTGCTTCCACTCCAGTTTTGTGGTTCTGTAGTGACTAGTGATGCCATTGTGGGAAATGGACCCTCTTTTACAACTGAGGCAGGAAGTGGCTGACAAGATAGGTGGGTGAGAAGTTTGGGAGGTGATGCCCACCTGTCACTTATATAGGGCTTCTGTGTGAGCTTGAGGTTCTTGGTACCATCCCAAATATTCCTTCTCCACTTTGGGCATCATGGTCCAGAGATTCCTAGGAGACGGTAGGGATGTTGCACATCTTCAAGTAAGTTTTGAGCACATCTACTTGATAATCTCGTCCTATGACAGAGCTTGGAACAGAGTGTCCATTTTAGGAGTCTTGTATCAGACTTGTGAATGATGTGGCCAGTCCGACACATCATCTGAAAGTAACCAGCATCAGAACTCTGACATTGTTTCAGTTATCCTTCCAGTAAATTTGGAGGATTTGCAGAGGAAGTGTTTTTTTCCAGTCCCTTGTGATATCTGCTGTAGGTAGTCCAGATCTCAGAAGTCTATAGGAGGGCAGGGATTACTACTGCCGGGTTAACAATGGGTTTCATGCCAGGTTTGAGATCTTGATTTTCAAATCCCCATCTCCTCAATCAACTAAAGATTGTGCTAGTGCATTAAAGGTGGTGATGATTTTCATTGTCAATGTCTGCCTTTGTGGACAGATAGCTCCTGAGGCATAGGACCTGGACAACATTTTCCATGATCTCTTTGTGATTCTTCTTCTGAGAAGATAATATGATACAACCAGAGCAGGTTGTGGATGATGAGCGTAAGGACCAACCAGTTGCGTTCATTAGTGAATGAGTCAACAACGTCTTGGAGCTTGGCTGCATTGTGCACCTTGATTACTGAGGTTCAGGTGATCATGGTTCTGGAGTGTGATCACCATTAGTTGAACATTTTTCCATTAGTTGTAAAGATTAGCTCCTCTCCCATGGGAAGTTTGTTAGAAGTAAAGTGCAACATTGTGCTGAAAACATTGCGAAAAGTGTTTGGCAAAGATGCAGGGATGTTTGACATTGGTCTTCACTGTAATTGGTGCCTATTAATAAAATGTCAGCAAGTGATCTAATTCAGGGAAATCAGCTGACTCTGATCAGGTCCGAGTTCAGCTCCAACAGTACTAACTTTCCATCAATACTTGCTTAATGGTGATTAGGAGCAGGAAGCCGTGCTGATATTTTGTAGTTCATGGTGCTAAAACAAATCACATCATCTCAGCTTCTATCCTGGTTTTGCCAGCAAACTCAACCCATCAGGATTGTATCTGGTGTGTATAGCCATTACCTCACCAAGCATGTTGTTATCCAATTGGTCCCAGCTGCCAACAGGCAGCAAAAGAAATATTTCATCCTCCATACAGAAATAAAGCTTTTCCTTTTTAATATGCCTTTTGGTTTGCTGAACATATCACCCCAACATCTAAAGAGATAAAAACACTATTTAGGACAAGACTCACCAATCAGTGGGTAGGGTGCCGCTTCCTTTCCTGAAATCACCCAAAGCTGATAATTACTTGCACTGTCCTGTTTGTTTTCCAAAAGAAAGTAAAGAACTATTACAAGTAAATTGTTGCCAGTCCACAGGAATGTAGGTTGATAAACAATACCTTAAAATGATTGAGAAAAGCCCACAATCAACAGAGAAAATCAAACAAGTAACTTAAAGGAAGTTAGCTCATATCCTTCTTTAGGATGGGCCGGGCCGGGGGTGGAGGGAATATTTTCTGTAGCCTTGCAGTAATGGAACTGCTAGAGGGTAGATTTTCATGTTGTTTCAGAGTGCAGGGTGGTTTTGAATTGCTTGTACACGAGGAACTGGAAGAAAGGAGTTCTGGACACATGTTTCTTATTATCTGGGTGTTGAGCATTTTCTCACAGAGACAGGAATTGTCCTGTGTTTCTCCAAGTGGGCACAAGCCACAGCTCAACAGGTGGTGGAAATGTATTTTTTAATTGGGAAAAGGGTATGTTAAAGCTTGTTGTCAATGCAAGAGAGGAAGGTGAGGAGGGTGCTAGGCACATCTTTAACCTCAGTGAGGAGATGTTGGGAGGCCAATCTCTGAGCTCACTAGGAGCTGGGAGGCTGGAAGGAACATTTGCCATGACGGAAAGAGTATGATAGTTCAATAACCAGATTTTTGTTGCTTTGAGATGAAGTTGTTGAACTTCCCAATAGGACCGAAGTCTGGCTGTTCTTGAAAGGGAGGTCCTTGTGCTATCGGCCTCCTAGTGCAGAGATAGGGTGGAATGGGGAGTGTAAAGGGTGATGACTCTGATAGTCTTCCAGTTTCTTATACTTGCTGGTAGAAAATGAATTGCTACAATTTAAATGAATTGATTTTTTGACAGTTCGATACTGTGCCAGGTTTGGCCCTCGCCTACAAGTGAAGCCCACACTATTTGAAAAACAAGCACTTAGTTCTGAAAATTGTGAGAGTTCCATCAACTGTGGATTGCACACCAAGTGGCTCCATTGCACTTGTCCAGCAGCATCAATACCACAGCACATCCTATGAAGCATACGACATCCTGATCATATTTTGCCATTGGGTTTTGATATTAAAAAAATTCAATATTTGATAGAACATCTAGGCATTAAAACATTTCATTTATTTTAATTCATAAAATATCTGTGGATATATTTTTTAATGAAGTTCATATTTTGCTGAGTGCAAGTGTAGATATTTTAAACTGATAAATTAAACTTTCTGAGCTGCAGCATAAACAACGTCTAAACCATGAGTGTAATGAGGCTCCCTTCACTTAAGCCTTAAGGAAATATACCTTCACTACAGAAGAAGGTGAAAACATTCTGCATTGCATGCTATAAATTCTTATCACCAGAAAATCAATAATCTTCAAGCCTCAAATGGAAAGCAAATCCCCAAACATGAAGTACATCAATTTTAAATCAAAATTGATCAGACAATAGGAGCTGAAACTATCAAGTCGTACAGAAATTCAGATCCACTATGTTGGATCTTCCTCTGTCAAAAAATTTAATATGTATCCCCTGAACCACGTGTTCTTCATCTAAGCAATGCCAAAAAGGATCTGCTAATTTTTTATGTAATAACTTCACATCCAGCACAGGTACTACATTCTCATAAAATATCACACATGGTTACAGATGCAAAGTAATCCTCACAAAATAACTTCAATCACTGAGCTGGCTCCTTAAATTTACAAGTTTCCAAAGGCCTTTTGATAGTACTCAGAATAGCTATGATTTGGGTTCAGTCCAGGTTAGTTGCTGAACATCACCATTTTCAAAACCATCTGTGAGATGCAGCATGAGCAATCCAGAGATACACTGTACAGATTATTCAGTATATATTATGCAATTATAAATGAACAGGCATTAAACTTACTTTTGCATTGAGTTGTTGAGCTGCCATTTTAATGACCTTTCTTGCTGTATCTGTGTTACCCACCTTGAGTGTTAATGCCTAATAAATTAAAAACAGTTTCAATGAAAGGTTTTTGAAAGCATTATGCTTTTCAAAATGGCAGAGGTTCATATTAGGAAATTAAATACTTTCCATTTCAAGCACTTCCAAATCACCTGTAAGATTTCCAATCTGGTAAAGATCCTTCAAGACTGCCCAAACAGCATATTTATACTCAGCCTCAGGAAAGGAGCAATTTTGCATTATTATATTAGTCACCTCCCATGGAACTAAGATTATCTGATGGAAATAGCCAACTTAAGGGTTAGTGTTATGAAATTCCAACATAGAATCTTCCTTGGAGACACAAGAGACTGCAGATCCTGGAAGAACTCAACAGGTCAGGCAGCATCCCTGGAGAGAAATGGACAGTCAATGTTTCAGGTGAAGACCCTTTATCTGGACTGAAAAATAAAGGGGCGATAATGAGTATAAAAACATAGTGGACCCTTCCACTGCTAGGATGAGTCTAAATGCAAACTAAAGGAACAGCACCTTATATTCCACCCGAGTAGCCTCCAACCCAATGGCATGATCATTGAATTTTCCAACTTCCAGTAAGCTGGTCCCCCTCTGTCCATTGTCTCTCTCTTCTTGATCTACCCATTTCTTCCTACCTTCATCCCAGCCCCATCACCCCGTTTCTTTGCCCTCCTTCACCAACTCCATCTGCCGATCACCTACATACTCCTCCCCCTGCTTACCCTCCCCCACTGCTCCCATCTGGCCCCTCCACCTCTCTCACTTGATTCCATGCTCCACCTTCCTCTCCTATCACGTTCCATCATCTTCAGCCCTTTGTTGCCTCCACCTATCGCCTCCCAGCTTCCGTCACTATTTACACTCTCCCTCCTCCATCTGCCTATCACCCCTTCTCACCTGGATCACTTGCAAGCTCTTGCTCCACCCCTTCCCTCCACCTTTTTCATACTGGCTATCTTCCTGTACCTTTCAGTCCAGATGAAGGGTCTCAACCTGAAACTTTGACTGTCCATTTCCCTCCACACATGCTGCCTGACCCGCTTCGTTCCTCCAGCATCATGTGTGATAGAATCTTCCTTACTGGCAATGTTAATGAAGAATTTAGGATCACACACCTCCTACCCCTTTGAAATAGACTCCATAATTTTTATCACATTAATTTCATGAACATACATTTCTGGGGACAATGTTCTTGGATTCGCCTTAAGTATTCCAGTCAGAAGATGATCTACATTGGGTGTGAATTTTCATAAAACTCTTGTAGGCAGCAGACACATTTCCTGTCCTAGCAGTGAGAGGACAGCCTCTGATAATCTAAAACTTGGAGATGGATATGGCTTAAGGGCAGGATTGAGCTCGTAGTTGAGGCTCCCTCACAGTTACATAGTGTGTTGGCAGCTTGTAGAAGAACAATGACTACATGGAAGGTACCTGAGGACTGTCAGTGTATGCAAAATGGGGCTAAGTTTCTTACAGTATTATGGACCAGATTTCATCACAGACCATAGGAGTGAGAAGCCAGTGTCCTATTGATGCAATGAGCAGATTTCTAAGTAAGCTGATATGAAGTGAGGGAGCCTGAGTAGTGGAAGCTCCAGAAGCCGTGAGTCTGAGAAATTAAAAAGTGTTGATGCTCACGATAACCTAGGTATCCTTGTATCAAAATCACTGCAAATTAACATGCAGACACCACAAGCATTTCAGAAGGAAAATGGCATTTTGGCCTCTGTTGTATGAGGATATGAACACAAGAGTTAAGGTATCAGACTGCTGTTATATAGCTCCTGGAATAATATGCATAGGCCTTCACTCCCTGTCCAAAGATGGAAATAATTATGATAGAAGGGGCACCACAAAGGTTCACAGGACTGATTCCTGAGAATGGGGGGAATTGTCCAATTATGAAAGATTATGCAGACTGAGCCTGTACTCATTAGAGTTAAAAAGACCTCTCTCAGACCTAATTGAAATATACAACCATGTTATGGGGCTTGACCAGGTAGATGCAGGCATGATGTTTCCCCCAGTTGGGCTGTTTGGGAGCAGGGGTCACAGACCTTAGTAGGCTGTGGAGACAGAGATTGATAGATTTTTGGATGTTCAGGAACTGAAGGGATACAGGAAGGAATGTGGTGCTGAGGTTAAAAAAATCCTTATTGCATGGTAAAGCCAAAAGGAGGGACCAAATTGCTACTGCACCAATTTCTTATCTTTGTATGTTTTTATAGACTCACATGTTCCTCCCCAGCATGCCAAACTATCCACATTTCTCCAGTTATTCTGTATCATGCTATATTTCTATTCCCACCTGTGAGAATCTACACATATTCAACTATAAATGGAAAACAGCATCTAGAACACATTCTCCTTAGTTTCACTGGACAGACACTGCCCAGTTAATTACTGTAAACTCAGTTCTCTGTTGATTTAGTTCTCTGCTGAATCAGAGGCAGCTGAGAGAAAGCTATAGTTGTTCTCAGTATCCTTGATTAAGGAGATTTGAAAAAATTAAGACAACTTCTGACTGTTAGGGTATGTAAAGTGCACATGCAGGTATCATATCAGAATGGGATCTGTCCAAGTGTGATATCACACTACCTCCACTGTTTAGACCCCAGCATCACAATTGGCTGCTTGGGGAAGTTGCTGATTGTTGTGAAACTGTGCAACAAGAGCCAATTTCTCCAATAAATAAGAGGTGACAATTGGCAAGTAAACAATTCATGATCCCCAGCACTTTTAAAGCCTCTTCTGAGCATGAGCCTACTGTTAGAAAAACTTTTAAAACAATTAATCTGTTTTTTTATTTGGTTGAATTTTAAAATAAGAAGTGACAATACATACTGAGGCACCACTCTGTGTTGTCATCACTAACATTTTCATAGATATTTTCTTTGGATATTCATCTTGTTTCATCTCTTTGATTTGCCTGTACACAGATCAGAAAATCATGATTAGTATCTCTTCACATAAATTGCTAAGAACAAGTTGAAATTTGTGAACAATCTGTTTTTATCTGGTACAACCAAAGGACTGGAACAATAATGTATTCCACAGGTAAATAACATTTTCTTCATATTCAGCAATATGTTTCTTCTGACTATAAACCTCACTTCCTTCTAACTATCTCAAATGAGTATAGCTTCATTGTTCCAGTCCCTTAACCTGGTAACTATTCTTCATGTGTCAGCTTTGATGGTGTGCACTACCAGGCCAGATAAGAAAAGTTACATTCTCTGATTATCAGATGTTCACATAAGCTTTCATGTACAAATCCTGGAGTGCAATAATGAACAGGCATCCTGGCTTTTTCCGAGATCATCTACTATCACAAGAGTTTCAGTTGAGATTATTGCATTTCAGGGATCTAAATGGACATCCCTGGCCCTGGGATTGATGGAATTTTAAAGCAATATTAAATGTAAATAATGAAGGGTATCCTCGTAATGGTATTCCAGCTCACTTTATCCAATTTTATATTTGATTC
>JARFYF010000112.1:75096516-75113074 GCA_030265395.1 Rhina ancylostomus | reverse complement strand
GGCAGAGACAAGTCTCTGTATCACACTCAATGAAAGCACTGTTCATTTTTGCTTACAGGACAAGATACAAGCGGTTGACTGAACTCATTTCATTTAAAAGGGACCAGAAAAGATGTACTTCAGCCAGAAGGGATTCCATTTCTCAGAACGTAGTTAGTCTGTATCCATTCACAGCATATCACACAGCCCCGTGCCCAGTATCCCAGAGCAGCAACATGCCATCATTTTCTAACAGTCTGCTATGCTTTCTAGTTTTGACATGTCACAATCCAGAGGTTGGGCCCATGCATCCTTGCTGGCCCAGAGGGCTCAGGGGAGGAGCTTAACTGAGATGCTGTCATCACAAGGTGATGCAGATGGACAACGAGATAGTGTTTGTGTTGGCATACCTGCCTGACCAAATCCAAGAGCTTACAAAAACCATAAAGGATTCCACCTCCATACTCTTGCAGAAGGTTGCGTGGAGTTAGTACACTGTGATTTCATGTCCACTACTTTACAACAGCTTGACAATAATATCTTCTTGGAGCAGGTGACAGCTACTGTGGAGGCATCAATGGGGCCACACAATGCCTTTCTGCCTCTATGCTATCTCACACTGATCCAACTAGAGGTCTGGTCTCCACTGCATGGGAGCTGGTTGAAAGTCTCCACACTGGGGTACAACATTTTGCTCATCAAGCAGCGAGATGGCAATCACTAACAGATTTCTGCTTCCAGTGGACTCACAACAATAGCTTGTTTTTCTCCAGGAACAAATGGACGTTGTGCATGTAGAGCTAGGAGTTCTCTATGAACAGCGAAATGCTGCAGGTCACCAGACTGCTCTGCTGCATGGACAGAGAGGTGCCATGACGAACCAGATCATATTTACAAGGGAACAGAAATATGACATACAGCAATTAACTCCCATTTGTAAGAGCAGAGACTGCCATTTGTATAGACAGCTGACTCAACAGAGAAGAGTGAATTGAACAGGGACCATGCACTTAAGACTCATGATCTGTCAGCAACAACATCAGCATTGAAAAAATAATTATGCAGTAGTGCCATCTGCATGCCAGCAAATCATAGCATCACCACCTTCTCAGCTACAACATGTGACATGGGAAGATGCCTTCAAGTGCTATTGCTTTCACTGATTGGTGCCCAACAAAGTGTTGGCAGCTGTGGTGAATTTAATGTATCCAATCAGGAACTGAGAAGGTCTTGTTTCTCTGTGTGCAAAACAGTCTATTGCTGCTACAGACTTGTTTTTGAAGGGAACACAATTTGTGCAAAAAATAGGTGCAATTCAATTTCTAGGCTTTCCTCTGTTAAAATCATTCCACGGTGTTTTTTTCCCAAGGCTTCAAAACCATGGAACTCCTTATCTTCCCAATCCTTTCTTCCTTTTGTAATTTACAACGGCCACATCTATGTACAGGCTGTGAATTTGGCCAGCACATATAAATGAACAAATACTGCTAGCTCCTTTCATCCACTTCCCTGGTGCAGCCACCATTTCCTGCATCTTGTTGCTGCTCTGAGTAATTAAAATGTTGAGTTGTATTTCTGCCATTTTAAGAAGTGCTATTGACATAACTGGAGCAAAAAGCAAACGCTTGGTATATACAGAGCAGCAGAGCATTAGCAACAGCGGTGGTTGAGGATGGGATTGAAAGCAGAAGGCTGCCTTCATAAATGGACGGGACAAAATGAATGCCAGCATAAGCCAAGAAAGAGGAGACAAGTGCAGAATCATTCAGAAGTAAGTGAAATATGCTGTCCTGAATATGGTGTCTCTTGTATACAGTATATCCTATGGTATTCATTTTAGATGCTGAGTTGCACACAAAAAAAAATCACATCAGCCTGCCTTTCAAAGCCAAGTTCAGCATCACCTCATTGAAACTTTGCAATTTATCTTGCCTTTTCTTTAAATATTTTCACTCTGGGATCAGGTGTCCAGTTATCCACCTTTGCTTCTCAATAAGAAATAAAATAGGTCAACAAAAATGGTGATTGAATAAAAATAAATATAAACCATCATCTAAATTTTATCTTTCTTGTCTAGAAAGTGCATAATCCCTGGAAAGGAACTTTAATTTGGCATTTGCAGGAGAAAAGCAAACATTTTATTTGAGGGTCTGCTGCTGAAAAATCCATTGTGCACAAACCCAAGGTGTCAGATGCTGCAGGATGGACCTTGCACTCAAGAGCTTTACCCCTGTGCATTCCAAAATAGCAGAGTATGCAAGTGAATGCAAGAAAAATGTGGGTTAGGTCTGGATTATGGATGGGATTGTCAGTCTAGGGTGGAGGAGGAGGGGATAAAAAGGGGATTAAAGAGTAGGAGCATTCATGTTCAATTGCTGAGTGCAAGGGTCAGAGTTGCATTTGGAGTTGAAGTGAATGGAGAAGGTTTAGCCGAATGATCAGGCTTTTGACAGATCTAGGTCGTGACTGGAGGCTGAGAAGTCACAGAGACCGCCATCATGAAAGGTAAATATTTAAAATTTAAAGAAGATTCACCTGAGGTTGGTTCCTAGCACCAGACTGCACAGCCTAGGTCACCTTTAAATAATGACTGTGCAAGCCTGACAAGAGCTGTGAAGGCTTTTTTTCTACATCAGTGGACAGTACCATTCATGAATCATGCATGCTTGGACACAAGTCAGAGCAGTGATGCAATAGTGTTCATTGCATGCTGCTGAATGCAACTGTGCACTGAGTTTTTCCATGAGCCAACATGTCAAAGGCACAGAGGACACATGAGAAAAATTGTGGTTTTAGTAGGACATATTAAATCTCTGATTTTCTGCTGTTGAAACAGTATTATGTGGAACACATGTACGTTGTGCTACACCATACAGTATCCAGACTCTGATGCATCCCAGCAATCTGTACCGAGAAATTCTGTGCAATTTACACCACATTTAGGGTGGAATCAGTAATGATTTCCAACATGGACAGGTAGAAAAAGGGAACTGACAGGAACCAATGGCCAATGGAACCATCAAAGGCACTCGATGAGTAAAGCAAAGGACTGCAGATGCCAGCAATCTGAGATAAAATCAGAAAATGCTGGGGTCATTAACACGGAATGGTAACCTAGCTTCTCTCTCCACCGATTCCATTCATGTTAGTGGAATAAGTTTCACAGGCAGACTACAATGCCTTGACACTACTACAAACCAGGAATGAATTGCTTGAAAAGCTATTTTCTATTCTGTTTGGACCACTACCCTGCATTTCCAACATGTCCATGTGGAGACTGGATCAACTGTTATCATGTTTATAGGGGTTACATAAACTATCTGATGTTTTCTTTGTGTGTGCAACTCAGCTGCCTAACATGGATACCACATTCCTATTATTCTCAGCTGTGTGCTATCTTTGTGTGTTGATAAGGTGCAGTTCATCCAGAATTCTGTATCATAAACCTGTTTAATATTTCAATGAATTCCTGCAGAAGTTCAGGAAAGGGTGGGTGTGCTGTGGGTTCAGTTTCCATTTTAAAAAAATCTGTTTCTTATATTTAAGTGGATAAACCATATTTCAAAGGAATTTAATTTCCTCTGCTTAAATTTGTATAATATTTCCTTGTGCATTTTACTGGCTGCCCTTTTATAATATTGTTCAAATATTATATGAAAGATCTTAAAGTAAATGTGTGAAGCAATGTGTTAACAGAGGAAATAAAACTCCAATACCTTGCACATCTTATCAGTTTCAATTTTTTGTAACTGTCAACAGGATATATGAACGTGAGGCTTATCATAATTGACTGCAAGTCCTCAGGTCATATCCACGCTATGTCAATGTTATCATGGCTCAGTGGATAGCTAAAGGGGTGAGAATTCTTGACAGGTTTTCCCCTTTATCCCCTATCAATCCAAGAGAAATGAGGCCTGATGTAATGTTTGATCTGCCTCAGTGACACAATAAAGTGATGTAATAAACCTAATGCCACCTGTGGCAATTAGCTGCCCACAAATGAATGACAGAGTTGTATGATTAAACAAATTTTTAAATTTCACTTAATTACCTTTTATCAGGTCAGGGAGAAGATTAGGAAAAGAAGAATCCAGTAGTGTAGCCTCCATGGTGTGACACCATGTAAACAGTCTTCTCATGTTTTCCACTTATTGCTTTAATGTAACTCACTTTTGTGGTTAGGTTTCTTTAAAACACAAGAACAGAAGGAACTAGGAACAATTTTAAGCCACCTGCCCCCTAAGCCTGCCCGCTGTTCAATATGATCGTGAATGATCAGCGCCAGGCCTCATCCCCTCTTCTGTGCCAGTTCCCCATAACCCTCATTTCCCCAAATGTATCCACTACCACTGTCACCATTTTCTTTTGTATTGTTTACATATCATCAGTTTATAATAATAAAATTATAGGTTTGAAATTCAATGCACTCTTCATCATTTTGAAGCCCATAACTAATTTTGCTTAATCTGACTTAGATTGTGACTGGCCTGCATCACTCTTCTTAAACCCCCTTCAACCTTTTCCTGACAACTTTAACCCCTGATTTGATATAGTACCACAAGCATCTATTTTTTTCATGTTCCAACTGAGGCTAATCTTTCTTGCTTGAGTTTTAGCAGTGAGAAAGAACTTGCTGTAGTATTATCTCAGGATACGGTAAAATGTTTCACAACCAATAAACTTTTCAAATATATAGACTTTATTGTAATGTAAATAATACTTGCATACAAAGATACCTCAAACACCAATGAGGTGGAAATCAGGTCATTCCGCTTTAATTAAATTAATAGAGGATAAATATTGGCCAGGATACTGTAGAGCATACCCTATATTGTCATAGGATTTACTTTCAACTCCTCAGTGAGTAACAGGGCATTGGTTCAATGTTACTATGGAAGGTTGCCACCTTCAACAGCAGAATTCTCTCTAGGTACTGTACTGATGGGTTTAGTCATAGAGTCATGGAGTTGTACAGCACAGAAATGGGCCCAGTTCATCCATGCCAACCCTGATGCCTATCTACGCTAATTCCATTTGCCTGTATTAGGCCCTGTATCCCTTTTACTCCTTTCCTAACCAAATACCTGTCCAAATGCCTTTTAAACATTACAACTATACCTGCCTCCACCATTTCATCTGGCAGCTTGTTCCATATACCTACCACTCTCTGTGTGAAAAACTTGCCCCTCACCTCTCATTTACATTTCTTCCCTCACACCTTAAACTTATGCCCTCTAGTTTTAGACTCCTGTACACCAGGAGCAAGACTCTGATTTTCTATACATGCCCTTCTAATTTTATAAACCTCTATAAGGTCCTCCCTCATTCTCCCTTGTTCCAATGAGAATAAACCCAGCCTATCCAATCTTGGGTTCCTCATGCCCCAAACTTCTGGACCAGTCTACCATGCGGGACTTGGTCAAAATACTTGCTAAACTCAATATAAATCAAGTCTACCACCCTGCCTTCATTGATTTTCTTGGTTACCTCATTAGTTATGCACTTCTCTGACAGCTTATTCAAGCTGTCAGAAAGTGCATTGCACCTCAGCCCGATGTCCCGATGTGAACCTTCCTGTCTAGGGTGGGAGATTATGTAATTGCACTGGAATCAGGACTGGGAGGCATAACTAATGGTGGATAATCCCATGCACCCCCTCTACCGCAGTGGATCCGAAACTGCTTGCAGTGAATCATACGGCTATTCTTCATGAGATCACTCAAACCAGCAAAATGAATCAGGGTGGTATGTAAGGCTGGTTCATGTCATAATGGGTTAATTAGAAATGTGTAGTAGATTTTAAAAGGCAAGAAGTTATTGCATTTTGGGACATCAAGATTGTAAACATTTAATTACTATAAAACAAGTCAAATAATTATTGAGATGAAATGGAAATGATTTCTCTGACTTGCTATCTGAGGGAAATGGAAAACAGTCCCACCCATCTCCCATTCCCCTGGGAATTCAGGATTTTCAATTGTATTCTCAAACCCTTGTAAATATGTGCCATAGAAAACAGTGCACAAAAGCCCAACATCAATCTCTCATCGGTTGTGTCCACGCTATAACAAATAGTGACAACAATTCAGGTCAACATTCTGAACTGTTATAAATAGAAAAAAAGTAGCTTGCCATTGTTTAAGGCAAAGGATGTAAAGCAATAAAACGTTTTAAGAATTATTGCATATAACCTTTGGAAGAGATATATTTTCCTTTACACTTTTATTTGTTTGATCACCACTTTAATTATTCTGATCTGTCTACTTCTGAAACATTCCTACTCCAAAATTCGAACACGTAATCAAGACTGACATTTTGGTCCAGTACTGGCAGAATGTCAGAAGTGCTATCCTTTGGATGGCATCTTAAACCAAAACAGTGTTTATTTATTCAGGAGCACATAAGAGATGTTGTGTCACTATTCAAAGAAGGCATTCAGTTCATCCATCCTGTCATAGAGTCATAGATTCATACAGCACAGAAACAGTACAGTTCAGTCCACCAAGTCTGTGCCTATCAACCACCACAAAACTAAACAATGTTACACTAAACTACATTAATCCCCATTTTTTAATTCTCCCCACATTCTCATCAACTCCCCCAGATGGCCAATTAACCTCCCAACCTGCACATTTTTATGATGTGGGAGAAAACGTGAGCACCCGGCGGACACACACACAGTCACAGAGAAGACATCCAAACTCCACACGAGCACTACCTGAGGCCAGGGTTGCACCCAGGATTCTGGGACTGATCTAGTAGGCCACAGTGCCACCCTGCTGGCCTGTATCTCTCAAGCATCACCACTGAAAAATCAATCTGGATATTTATCTCATTTGTTGTTTGCGGAATCTTGATGTGGATCATTTTGTTCCTTCAAGAAGAACGAAGACTGTGAAATGTCTGATGAAGTGAGATATGATGCATATAACCGAGATTTCTCCTGTTTCAAAATGAGCTTCATCCATTACTGGCCCAGTGGAAGTGAAAAGATATGTATTAAGATGGAGAGAAACTGTAATTGTTTTTTAACTTTTATTCATCATTGCTGTTTGCTAGTTGGCAGTTGTAAAGAAATTGTGGCCGAGAAAATGCAGCACCCTACATCCTCTGTGGTGGAGGACGACATGTGTTTGTCAGAAGTCAGACTGTCCTGCCCAACTAGCTCTTCCACTCTGGCTGGAGGAGAATTGGTTTTAAGAGGCCAACAGGGGTAAAAAGAAGAAAACTAACAGTGATAAAACAAGAAGTACAGCCAAGTTTTTATTACCTTGGACAAGAAAGCTGCTGAAGAAGACGTCATTTATGTCATCACTGTTTTAGTACTTGTGGTCCTGTTGCATTCCCAGTCCGAAAGATAATTATACATTCCTTGACCTGAAATATTTAAATACCACATGAGCATGGATACCTAAATTTGATTGTATGTTTATTCACTAGAGATTCTGGCTGTTTTCCTGTTGTTTAATTGTGAAATTATTGGGGTAAAGTATTAGTCTTTTATCGAAAGATTCCATTAGGTCCAATAGCCTATAACTGTTGGTGTGCTTTCAAAAAGTCAGTGGAGCACAAATTCCTTCTGGCCGTATACAAGGCCTGTTCAGGAAGTCATTGGATGATTGGAGTGAGCCACTGCCTCCCAAAGGATATATCAGCAAAGGCTGCCTGATCTGTCCTTGAAGAGTTGAGCAGTTCATGAACCTTTCTTCATCAAACCTGCTTTGAAGATTTTCAGCTCCGTCTTCAGTTCCTCCAAAACAAAACTGATTAATCCCCTTTGAAAGCATTCATGTAAATCTGAGTGTCATCTAAAGCCTTCACAAAAAGCTCAACACTTTCAACTTGCTTTCTGCAACCCCCACCACAAGCATCAGCCCCACCCAGCCAGCCCCACCACTGTCACTGATCGGGTCAGAGATCTTGGTAATAATAGAAATTCACTGGTTATCTCTAAAATATTCTCAGTTATTTTGCTTTTAAACTGAGAAGATGCATATTATTTTTACCAATTACCCCATTCCATCAAAGCACCCTCTCTCCCTGACTCACTAACCCAATGGCTAATGGGTTTCTAAATAAAACAAGGTGGAATCTTGATAGAATTCAGTTCTGACACAAGTTTTGGCTCTGACAATATATCAATTTCACATACTACAGCCTAACTAAAGTATTGAAACCATCTACTTTCCTTGACAAGATATGTACAAGAGCTATGCTTGCTCACTCCTTGCTCCTTGCCTTCAGTGAAGCTGCTTTTGAATATGCATGCCTAATTAATTGCACTGCTTCTCTTTTTGTTGGCTCATTGCTTGGAACTAATATCTAAAATAACAGAATCAACTTTACAATTTATCTTACAGCACACTTGACTGTGATAGTGTCAAAGATTGCTGGACAGACCACTGCCTAATCTGGTCTGTCACCACTATCAAATTGTCCCAGAACAGTGATGGAATAGAAACACTTAGAACACCAGGAAATCAATATTGATGGTTTCAAGGACCCTGCAAAGAAAACTCTACTCAGTCAGAAACTTTCTGACAACCTGACAATTTGTAACCAACATGAGTCACAGAGTGTCTACAGAGGCTGGTCTGGCCCAGAGTCACTATAATTAATACTTGCAAAGAGACTCTTGGTTTCTCTACCTAAAAGTTCTGGTTGGTTTGATGGCAATGACCGGGAGATATGGCAACTAATTAATCATAATCACAAACTGTTCTTAGACTGAAAATACCATCATTCTCAAAAGGGGAACAAAAAACCTCTGGGCATCTGAAAATCATTAAAGTCCCCGTGATTTAAAAAAAACTGCTGGTGAGTGAAAAGACCACAGGAGATCCAGCAACGAGACAACATTCTTCTGTGATGTCAAGAACATCTACCAAAATAACAGCAAAGGATCCACCATCATAAGAGCCAAGAACAGAAGAAACCTTAACAAGAATAGAGGCAGTTAGTGCCCAATGGATGGTGCACTTGAAGATCTTCTTAATCAATGAGTGATTTTGTCTCCATTACACAGTGCATTATCCATGACGATCTCAGCACCACTAAGTAGGTTGAAAAGGCCATCTGATAATTGAGAAGGAACAAGGCCTTTAGAACCAACAAAATCTCAGTTGAAATATTAAAACATAGAAGAGAAATACTTCTGTCGGGCAATCCCAGAAATATTGTAATCGTGACCATTTTCTGATCACAATATTTGCAAAGGAGTCTTCCTGCTATCTGTTGTAGGGAAACTTGTTGCAAGATCCTCCTCAGCCACCTTCCCACCAGTGGCCAAGAGCTCTTCCCACATTTACAATGCAGATTCTACTCATCAAGAGGTACAATGGACATGGGCTTCACGATGGAAGAGAAAAATATAAGAAGCAACACTAACCTTCAGAGCTGAGACTCCTTGACCTCAAAAACCTTCAAAAGTGAAACAGAGAGAGATTATGGAGAATTCTTTTCAAATTTGGCTGTCCTCAAAACTTTGTTACATTCGCTACGTGATGACACGTGGTGATCTGAACCCATAGGTCCGCCAGAGATTAAGCAAGGAAGTATAATTGCACTAATCTTCTTCTCAGTCTTCCTTGTCCCAATACTGCACATCACCTCCTTGTTAGCTTCCAGCATTAACCTATTGATTAAAAGGGAAAGTCTACTCCAGAACCAAGATCAGCCTGGTATGTTCTTGATGCTTTCTTGTGTCCATGCTTGGAGGTCAAGCTCCAAATCACTGTAGTATATGAGAGGATGAACCTTATGCTAAATATCCAGGTAAACTGCTCTCACCATGTAGCACCACACCCCTCCCACCTCCCAACAATCATGATGCACAACTAGACCCTGAAGGACCTGAATCACTTTGCATATCATGGGAGCCTCAGCAAAGGCAAACATTGATGAACTTTTCCAACACAGAGCCAACACAGAGTTTAGCCAATTGAGAAAAGAATGTTGGAAGATTCTTACCTCAAACCAAAGTCATGGCAACAATAGTGATCCCACTCCTGCATGTGCTTCTGACAAATCACCAAGCACTGGAGAAGTGCCATCAATTCTACCTCCACAAAATCCTCCAAATCCATTGGCAGGACCAGAAACCTCATGCCAGGGTCCACACTTAGGCCAAATCCCCAGCATCAAAGCTCAGACTCACTCAGCATCGATGTGTGGGCCATGTTGTCTGCATGATAGCTACTAGATACCTGAAACTTGCACTCTAAGTTCCATTATAGCAAGAGATTTCCAAGAGGACAGAGAAAACACTTCAAGCACATTTGCAATGTCCACTTAAAAACATTAACGTCTTCTCTGACTCATGAAAATTCTTGGCCAGGCACACACAAATTATGGAAGGAGTATCTGGGAAGGCAGTGCGCGCCTCAGATCTCTACAAAAGAGCACGTGGAGTCCATCTTCAAGAACTAGAAGGAATATCCCAAATAATACATCCACCATCAAGCTCCACCTGTTGCAGTCTTCAGAGCCTGCATAGACACAACAATCACATCAGAACTCACAAACTGGTATTGGTATTGATATTAGCTTATTATTGTCACTTGTGCCAAGGTACAGTGAAAAACTTGTCTTGCACCGATCGCACAGGTCAATTCATTACACAGTGCAGTTACATTGAGTTAGTACATAGTGCATTGACGTAGTACAGGTAAAAACAATAACAGTACAGAGTAAAGTGTCACAGCTACAGAGAAAGTGCAGTGCAATGCGGTGCAAGGTGACAACAAGGTAGATTGTGACGTCATAGTCCATCTCATTGTATAAGGGAACTGTTCAATTGCCTTATCACAGTGGGGTAGAAGCTGTTCTTAAGTCTGGTGATAAATGCCCTCAGGCTGGTGTTGATGCAGGTCTTCCTCAGCCCTGAGAGATGTCTGAGGTAGAATGGGTGCATATTCATCCTGACATATTTTCTTGTTTTGTTTGGGTACATTGGTTTAGAGTTAGAAGATTATCCATAAAAAAATGAAATGTCACACTGAAAAGATTAGATACTAGTTCTGACTTTTTTTAAAGATTAAATCCAATACACAATACATGTTATTTTTCAGCCCTGGTCTATATCTCAACTCCTGTGCTTGTCAGCTTTTGCATAAAATCTTCATTCCAAAGCTACATGCAACTTCTTTTCCACATGTCTAAGTTTACCTGTCTATCTAGAATTATAAGATTAAGAATGTTTTACATAAAATCTTTATAATGCCTTTATTCTGCTCAAGTCCCCAAAGAGAAAAAATGGCTTGCTGACTAAACTACATTTGCCCTTCATTATAATGTTTTGATAAGTGTGTAGCTCTAAGTAGTATCATATTATTTATTCTTATCACCAAGCCAAAGAGCACTTTGGCTACAAGCTGTCACCACATTTTCCTGGCTGAATGTACATACCAACAATGAAAGAATTTTCTGTCCACAGATGTCTGATTCCCCAGCGTAGTATCCTGAAGTTTGACCTTCACCCATTTTTTTTAACCTTTCCTGATAGAGTCACATAGTTGGAACTTTCAGCTGGCTGTTGCCATTCAGTGGAAAGATGACATCATTCAGCTGTTGATCTGATGGAAGACAATAGGAGGAAGAAATAGCCAGGCAAAACAACCCTGAAACACTGGCAAACAATTGGCTGAATGGCAACCAGATCCAATAAAAAGAAAAAACAACCATTCCACTATTTGTACTGGTCAGAGGTAAAAAGTCCTCTCAAACGTTTAGTAATCAACATATTATTACTATTGTTATTAAATAAGTAGCAGATTTATATTAGTTAATAAACATGACAAAATTGATATCCTTCTAAGAGTCTAGGAAATGAAATTTTGTCACACTGGTAGTGTAGGTGTCCAATCTTTCAGGTTAGGACTGTTATCAGAGGAAAGTAAACATTAATTTACATGTGAAAGAAAGAAATATTGGCATGAATATGGTGCCTTGATCTACCTCAGCACTTTATATTCACTGTTGTAGTATAGTAATCAATCTTCTCACAAGCTCCCTCAAATAGCAATGTATGAAGGCTATACAATCTGCTCTCACAAGATTGAATGAGGACTAAGTCTTGATCAGGACACATTAGATGTAAATTGAAGACATTTCCTGCTATTCTTTAAAATATGTAATGAGATCTTTTTCTCTACCTCAGGGAATAGATGGGGCCTTATTCCAATGTTGCGTCCAAAGTCCTTCCACTGAGAGGGTAGGCCTAGAATTATGGGCTCAAGTCTTTTGAGATGAATGTGAACTCAAGACCTTCTAGTTCAAAGGTTACCCGTGGATCCTAAGTCATATCTCCCCATTTGTTCAAGTGGGAAACCCTTAGTGCTGACTGGTGCTGAAAGTGGAAAATTCCATTTCTCTTAACCTCAATGTACCAGTAGAAAAAAAATAAATAGATCAGGAAATAGGTTATAATACAAAACTTTGGTCTCAGGCAGAGCATTATTAATTGAGAGATCAAATCTGAGAATTGGATATACTCCCCTCTACTCACCCAATTTTCCATATGACAATGGGACCTTATAGCATCGTTAGATGTTGCACACATTAATTCCATTGATCTAATGCAACACACACAGAGTGCTGGAGGAACTCAGCAGGTCAGGCAGCATCTATGGAGGGAAATAAACAGTCGATATTTCTGGTCGTGACACTTCATGCAGTCCTGATGAAGGTCTCAACTCAAAATGTCAACTGTTCAAAAATAGTAAAAGCACATAGGATCCAAGGAAGAGTAGCAAATTTGATCCAAAATTGGATCAGTGTTTGGAAAGAAAGAGTAATGTTCGGTGGAATAATGTTTGGTGGAAAGAGCAATTTTCGTGACTGGAAGGCTAGTGTTGCACAGGGTTCAGGGCTCAGTCCTTTCTCTTCGTAATATAAATTAATGATTCAGATGTTAATGTTGGAAACTACTTGCAGATGATTCAGAAGTTGCCTGAGTGGTTGACAGTGAGAAGGAAAGTTTTAGACTGCAAGCAGATGGTCTGGTCAGTTGGGAAGGAAAATGACAAATGGAATTTTATCCAGAGTAGTATGAGGTAATGTATTTGGGACATGCAATAAAACAAGGGGGTGACAAGCAAACAGGAAAAGGAGGTGGGTTAGCTGTTGATAAAAGATGAGGTCACAGCAGTGTGAAGAAAGATACAGACTCAGAAGCTCAAGATGTCGGATCAGTTTAGAAGTATCAGGGAAGCACAGTGGCATGGCTAATAGATCCGCTACCTCATCATGCCAGAGTCCCAGGTTCAATCCTGACTTCTGGTGCCATCTGCGTGGAGTCTGCACACTCTCCTTGTGACCACATGGGTTTCCTCTGGGTGCTCTGGTTTCCTTTCACACCCCCAATATGTGCAAGTAGGTAGGTTAATTAGCCACTGTAAATTGTCCCTAGTGTGCAGGTTTTTATTCTCCCCATGTTGTCATTAACTCCCCGAGAATGAATGAGAATATGGGGAAAATTTAAAAAATGGGATTAATGCAGGATTAGTGAAAATGGGTGGTAAGTGGTCTGAAGGAGTTTGGTGGAGGGAAGAAAATAGTAAGCATAAGAAGCAAGAAAAAAGTAGGAGAGAAGCCCCTGGAGGCCCCTCATAAGGGCAATGCTGTAGGTTACAGTATAAATCAGGAAATGATAGGTGCTTGTAAGAAAGGTACTGTAACAATAAGGGGCAAATCAAATTGGTAAGGATGGCTTTAAAGTAAAGGATTCTTCAATGCCAATGGCTTGACATCTGGCTCACCCTCTGCTGATGCCCACCTTTCCTTCAACTGGGGCCTGAGGTTCCTGAACTCCCAACAAGCCAGGCCCAGGGTTCCTGTGCTCCCAGTGAACCAGGCCCAGGGTCCCTGTGTTCCCAACACACCAGACCTGGGGATCCTGTGTTCCCAACACACCAGACCTGGGGATCCTGTGTTCCCAACACACCAGGGTCTGGGGTCCCTGTGTTCCCAACACCAGACCCGGGGTTCCTGTGCTCCCAACACATCAGAGCCTGGCGTTCCTGTGCTCCCTTCAACACACTGGGGTCCATTTCTCACAATTACTGTTTTCTGTTTCCTGAGCTCCCTTTAAGTTTAACAGGTTTGCTGGCAATTTTATTTAATCTGCTGCTCTGGTAACACCAAAGTCCTGAGCATGCCAGATTAATGGAGTTTATTGTAATTTCTGGTCTCATAATAAGGGACACCTTAGGAAAGAGTGATTATAGAATGTTTGGGAAACTTGGGTTTGAAACTCATGTCTTAAACTTAAATACAATGAGTTGCATTGCTATGAGGACAGTTGGCTGCAGTTTAAAGAGTGAGACATGAAATTAGCTGTGACAGACAGTTAAGGGCGGTAAGGTTATCTTTGAATGAAAATAAAAGGTTATCTATGAAGGATGTTAAGGCTGATAACAAATTGAAAGAAAAGAGTTCAAACAAAGTGAAGGTAATTGGTAGACCAAAGGATTGGGATATTTTTCAGACACTAGCAAAGAATGATGAAAAACATTATAAAGAGGGAAAAGTTATGGTATGAGAATAAATTAAGAAATAATGTGAAACCAGACAATAAGAACTTCCACAGGTATATAAAATAGGAGAGAGTAGTTAAAGCAAAAGTTGGTCCCTTAGAGAATGAGCTGGAGAATCAATAACAGGAAACAAAGAAATGGCAGCAATCCTAACTAATTATCTTGGATTGATCTTCATGATGGAAGACATCAAAAACATCCCAACAGATAATCAAGAGTTTATAGCAAGGGAGGAACTAAAACAATCTCTGCTATTAGAAGAAAAGTACTGGGCAAATTAACAAAGTTACAGGTCACCATGTCCCTTAGACCTGATGGCCTGCATCCTAAATTGAAAGAGATAGTGAATGCACTGATTGTGATCTACCAAAAATCCTTAGATACCAGAAAGATCCCAGAGGATTTGAAAACCATAAATTTGAGCCCATCGTTCAAGAAAGGAGGGAGGCAGGAAGCAGGAAACTATAAGGCAGTTAGACTGCCAACTGTCACAATGAAAATGCTTAGAATGCATTATTAATAATAACAGGATATTTAGAAAGTCAAGCAGAGTTAAAATGGTTTATTAAAAGAAGCAAAATTGCAGTTAACTAATTTGCTAATGTTCTCTTTAGTTGTAACAAACGGGGTTGATGAAGGGGAACCAGTAGATGTAGAGTATGTGAAGTTCTGGAGTCATGTGATAATGTACAACATACGTAAATGTTATTGCTTTGATTGAAGCGAACAGGCGAAATAGATAGCTAACAGAAAACAGACAGTCAGGATAAATGAGTTATTTTCTGAAAGGCAATCAGTAGCAAGCCAATGTTAATTACTTGGATGACCTATGTGAAGGTGCACCATAGCCGAAGAAAGGTGGGTTAGCAATTGGTGAGGAGTACACAGGGAGTTTGCAAAGTGATTTATGCAGGTTAAGTGAATGGATAAGAAGTTGGTAGATGGAGTATAAGGTAAGGAAAAGTGAAGGTGTCTCAAATGAAGAGTGAAAAATCAAGTTATTATTTAAATAGAGTGAGACCTCAAATTGTGGTGCAAAGGGATCTTGAGGTCTTCATGAATGAAACACAAAGGATTGGCATGCAGATGCAGCAGGTAGCTAGAAAGGTCTAAAAGAATGTTGGCCTTCATTGCAAAGCAAAGCAAAAGTATGATATAACTTTACTTGTGACACTGCACTGGACTACTCCATAAATTTTGATCTACATTTATACTTGCATTGGAGACAGTGCAGAGACAGTTTATTAAGTTGATTTCTGGGATGAAAGGATTAGCATATGAAAGAAGGTTGAGCAATTTCATCCTTTACACATTGGAGTTTAAAAGAATGAGAGGTGATCTTATTGATTCTGAGGGGGATTGACACCGACATGCTGTGAGGATATTTCCCTAGTGGAGGTATCTCAAACTAGAAGACACAGTTTTGGAATAAGGGGTCACCTTTAAGATGGAGATGAGGAGGAATTTCTTCTCTCAGAGGATCTTGACTGTTTGGAATTCTCTACCGCAGAAAGCTATGGAGGCAGAATCATTAATATATTCAAGGCGTAGATTGATGGATATTTGAACTACAGAGGAGTCAAACGGTATCAGGGCAAAGAGCAAGAAGGTAATGTTGAGGCCAGGAGTGAATCAGCATAATCATATTTAATGGTACAGCAAGCTTGATGGGCCAATTATTCTACTCTTGCATCCATTTCTTATGGTCTAAATACACAATCAATAAAAGGATATTAAGTAGAATGGAGGAATAATGGACCTTGGAGCATATGTCTTTAGTTCCTGAAAAGTGGTTAGACTGGTCAATAAGGTAATCAAAAAAGCTGAGGCATGGAAAAACGAGCGGGGAGGTTATGCCAGAATTAAATGCAAGAATATTTAACCTATAGCCTGAATACTATAGGCAGCTCTTTTTGCCACATTATAGGAAAGAAATGATTGCCCCTGAGTTGTGAAGAGATTTGTGAAGAGATTTATGAAGAATTAGCATGACTGGAAAATTGTAACTTTGAAGAAAGATAGAATAAGCTAGAGTTGTTATTAAT
>JARFYF010000112.1:75043763-75073948 GCA_030265395.1 Rhina ancylostomus | reverse complement strand
GAAGCTGAGGGCAAACCTGATAGAAGTTCATAAAATTATGAGAGGCACAGAGCAGGCAGCTGGTATCTTTCTCCCAGGGTCAAAATGTCTAATACTAAAGGGCATGTTTAGTATTAGGGGGGAAAGTTCAAAGGAGATGTGCGGGACAAGTTTTTTTTTACACAGAGTAGTGGGTGCCCGGAATGCGCTGCCAAGCGCGGTGGTGCAGGCAGATACGATAGAGGCATTTCCGAGAGGCTCTTAGACAGGCACTTGAATGTGCAGAGAATGGAGGGATATGGACCACGTGCAGGCAGAAAGGATTAGCTGTCATTAGTTTAGTAGTTCGGCACAACATCATGGGCTGAAGTGCCTGTTCTTGTACTGTACTGTCCTATGTTCTAACATCCAAATATTTGGAAATAGTCCAACAACTTAACCGCTGTCCGCCCACAAGAAGGTTTACTTTGTCTGTGTTACCCTCGCAAACCATTTCAACCTTTAAAATGCCTCGGTCAGATAGTCATAGAGTCACACAGCACAGAAACAGGCCCTTCAGCCCAACTCGTCCATGCCAACTGTGTTGCCCAGCAAGCAAGTCCCATCTGCCCATGTTTGGCTCATAGCCCTCTAAACCTCTCCTATCCATCTACTTATCTAGATGGCTTTGAAACATTGCTAATGTGCCCGCCTCAGCCACTATTTCTGGCAGCTCGTTCCAAATACCCACCACCCTTTGTGTGAAGAAGCTGCCCCTGATATCCCTTTTAAATCTCTCACCTCTGATCTTAAAACTATGCCCTCTTGTTTTTAGCACCACCTCCCTTGGAAAAAGAACATGTGTTTTCACACGGTCTATGCCCCTCATTATTTTATCAGGTCACCCCTCAATCTTCTGTACTCGAGGGAATGCAACCCAAGTGCACTAGCAGTATAACTATAGTCTCTATGACCACTGGAACATGAAAACCACTACAGGCATGGGTGATAATAATTTGTAATAAAAGCTCAATGGCAATGAAATCTATCACCAACAGAGTGAAAATATTTAAAAGTGAATATATTGATTTATAATTATTTTAAAACACCCTGAACCTTCTTTCTCTGATCATTTTGATTTTGCCATTGTTGCTTAATGATTCTCTTAGATTTTCCGCTCTCTGAATGCAATGTTATAGCTGTCATGTTTCTTGCCTCTTGACTGTTCAATCGAGCAGCATCCTGCTTGCAGTAAGTCTTAATAACAGCTCAGATTCGACAAAAGCAATGGCCTGTGACTAACAATCTGTAATGTTTGGCCACTCCAAGCCCCCTGCTTGAAGCTGACAGGCTGGGATTAAATGTGTGCAGTCAGGTGATGTTCCCAGTGACTGCCATCAAAACTTCATAGATCAGTAGCTGTAAGAGGAAAGGCGGTGTTAATCACACAATGTACCATGCACGTTGCATCCACGTGGTCCACTTCACCTCATCATTGCCCCAGTCCAGCATGCTGGTTTTTAAGTATGGTCTTGGCTCAGTGATGCTCTCTGCCAGCTGTGGCTCAGTGGGTAGCATTCTTCCTTCCGACTCAAGGTTATAGGTTCAAGTCCCACGCCAGAGATTTGAGCACTACACATGGTCTGATGCTCCCCTATAGTGCTCAGGGAGCACTGTACCACCTGAAATGGTGACTTTTGGATGAGCTCCATCTGTACTCCCAGTTGTTCATTGGGAAATTCTCCAAGTGTCCTCTACCAGAACAGATTATTTGATTATTATCACTTTGCTGGTTGTGGGACCTTTCTGCGTCCTAGTGGGTTTTCCACACTGCAACTCTGACTACGCTGAGAAAGGATTGCTGAATGGTCATTCAGAAATAAGGCAGGGAATTCTCCCAGTATCCTGACCAACATTCCCCTGTCAATCAACACCACCAAAAATAGATGGACCAGCCATCTGTTTCAGTTGCTGTTTGTGGGAGCTTTCTGTGCACAAGTTTTCTGCCTGATGCGCCGGCCCAATTGTAGTGTTAACCAGTCCTATTAAAATATATTAGCTGAGATATTGAATGCAATTTAAGAAATATTGTTCAGACATGGTGGTGTGTTTTACATGTGCTAGTTATAGGAGTACCATTCCATAAAACATAGAACAGTACAGCACAGAACAGGCCCTTCAGCCCACAATGTAGTGCCGACATAGCTATTCCCTCCTACCTACAGAACACGCATATCCCTCCATTTTCGTCTCATTCATGTGCCCATCCAAGCCCCTCTTAAAAGCCCCCAATGACCTTGCCTCCACCACCCTATCAGGCAACGCATTCCAGGCATCTACCTCTCTCTGAATAAAAAACGTGCCCCTCACATCTGTTCTGAACCTATCCCCTGTCACCTTAAATGCATGCCCTCTGGTATTGGAATTCCTATCACTGTATTTAATTGCCAATGTGTAAAAATCATGCTGTGCTGTTTGAAATGCAGATATTGCCTTATATGACATTATTTGCCACTTCAAACCATAAGGCCTGATATCCCAAAGCTTTTTCACCATTCACAAGGCACGAGACAAGAATGTGGTGGAATCCTCTCCAATGGATGGGTGCAGAACCAACACGTCTTAAGAATCTCAATGCTGTCCAGGCCAAAGCAACCCATTCAATGTGTACCATCTACAAGATGTCCCGCAGTTACTCACCCAGACTACTCCCAGTACCAGACTACTCCCAAACACAAGACTTCCACCACCAGCAGGGACATAAGAATACCATCACCTGCAAGTTCTCCTTCAAGTTGTGCACTAGCCTGACTTGAATCTTTATCATTCCTGCATTTAAATCACAGTACTCCCTCTCTGCACTGTGTGAGCACTTTCACCAGAAGGATGGCAACAGTTTAAGATGGCAACTCACCACCACCTTCACAAGAGTAATTAGGGATGGGCAATAAATGCTGGTCTTGCCAGTGATGCTCACACCTGAAAATGAATTTTAAAAAATAGCAGTGCACACGAAACAGTGCTATGACTCTTTCAAAGACCTACTGACTGTTTGTCCAGTGGCCAAATAGTATGCGCCACGACATGTGAATATGAACCAAGAACATGGCCCTTGACTCCCTTGTGCCTGCTCTGCCATTTGATAAGATCATCACTGATCTGACTGTACCCTCAACTCTACAATCCCTTCCTCCTACGTGAACCCTTCACCCCCTTCCTTATCAAAAATCTATCTACCTCTGCCCTAAAAATATTCAAAGACCCTGCTTCCTCGAACCTTTGAGGAAGAGAAATAATTACCTTATCTTTGCCTTAAATGGGTGACCCCTTATTTTTAAACAATGACCCCCTGGTTCTAGATTCTCCTACAATAGAAAACATTCTTTCTACAGCCACTCAGTCAAGACCCTTTAGGTTTTTGACATGGTTCAATCAAGTTCTGCTTGCTCTTCCAAACTCTGATGGATACTAGCTACGCTGTGCAACCCTTCCTCATAAGGTAACACATATTCCTTGAGTAAACCTTTTCTGAACAGTTTCCAATACAATCACATCATTCCTTCAATGACAAGACCAATACTGTACACGGTGCTCCAGATGCAGTCTCACCAGTGCCCTAGGTAACTTTTGTCTTCAACTCCCATACCAATAGACAGTAACATTGGTTCACTTTCCAAACTATTTGCTCTACCTGCTCACTAGCCTTATGCAAATGCTGCATTTGTTCACACAGGTCCCTCTGCATCTCAGACCTGCAATCTCCCAACATTTCGATGATGTGCTTCTCTTTTAATTTTCCTGAATAAAATGGAAAATTTTCCATTATACTCTATTTGCCAGACCTTTGCCCACTCACAACCTATATCCCTTTGCAGTTCCCTCATATCCGCTTCTGTGTCCTTTTTCAGGATCACTCCAATGCCACTAAACTCACAGCCACAAACGGGGTGCATTCGATAATGAGACTATAGAGACCAAGGAGTGTGTCTCAAGGCTCTTGAGAACAGATATGGAAGCAACTGAAGAAATAAAGGATCTGGTTTATGCACCTAAAGGGTCATCCATGCTCCCACTCTACATTGTGAGGTCTTGCAAAGCATTGAGTCACAGGGTCATTGAGTCATGGAGTCAAATACCAGAGAGCAGTGGACACAGACACAGCCCTTGCCACCACTGAAACCATCTGTCTCAGATGTTGCCGCCCACTTCTTGCTGCTACCACTGGGCTGGAAGTACAGAAGCCTGAGGTCCCACACCATCAGGTTCAGGAACAGCTACTTTCCTACAACCATCAGGTTCCTGAACCGACTTGCACAACCCTAACCCCACCTCAGCTACAGAACACTACAGACCACCTCTTATACCACTGTGGACTTGTGGTTTTTTTTGCACTAATGTCTTGTTTTGCAGTCTTTCTTCACTGTCCTATATAACTTATGTACAGTTATATATAACTTATAATCTGTGTGTTGTCTGAACATACATGCCTGTGATGCTGCTGCAAGCAAGTTTTTCATTGTACCTGTACCTCATCGTACTTGTGCACATGACAATAAATTCGTCTTGACTTGACAGCAGGGGAATAAGCCCACTAAGTCCGCGCTAACACTAACTATCCATTAATTTGAGACTTGTGAGTTTGGGACTTGTGGCTTCAAATTTTGAGCAGTTGCCAACAAAACTAGCAAGGCTGTGGAACAAACATCACAAATAAAGCAAGGCTCTTCTGGGAGTGATGAATGACTGTTGCTAAAAATGGAGCAGCAAAACAACATGTTCCAACGTCTCCTGTTTGGGAGTGTGAGTAGTGTAAAAGAGAAAGCCCCCAAGAAACTCTGCTTAATATTGTTAGTGAGAGTGCCAAGCATGTCTGCAACCTCCAGGTTCAAAATTCAGTGTAGCACTGATCTCTTTAGAAAATCTTGCAGCCACCAGTGTGTCACGTAACAATCCGGACTGGATCCGTAGCATGAGGGGATCTAAGATCTGGCCCATTATCTGGTTATTGCTGCAATACTATTTGTGGGAGCTTTCTGTGCGGAAATCGGCAACTGTGTTTCCTACATCACAACATCATGATACCTCAAACAGTACTCTACTGGCTGTCAGGGACTCTGGAGTGCCTTGAGGCCACACATAGAGCATTTCAACTATATCTTTCAACTGCGGGAAAAGCCAATGACCATTCCTAAACTTCCAAGAACTTGGCATGATCAACCAGCAGCACTGGACATATTAGAAAGTGAAAAAAAAATTGGAATATGGTGAATTAAAGTACGTCAAATAAATAACTTCCACACTTAAGATTTCAGGAAAACCTCAGTAAAGTTCCCAGTTGACATGCAATAAAATACTCACACGCAGCTTATTTTATCAATAAAATGTTTACAACTGTATTTAATGTCACTTTGGCCAGCCAGGAGATAATTAATTCCCTTGTAAATCATGCTTACTAACCATACATTCCTTGGAGTGATTGACACAGATTTTATATACAAGTATTTTCCACTCAACTGTATTATCTTGAAAAAAAATCACCCTGCTTTTATTGGGACAAGTTTCTGTAGCTTGTGTTTCCTCTGTGCTGTACATAGACCGCTTTGTAAGTCAACTTAATATGCCTTGTGGCAGCCAGCTTGCTATGAATCATACATCCTGGTGGATCTGTATTGTACTGAGCTGAGGAACCAGGAGAACTTCATATCTGGCCCCTCAGCTTTGTACTGCCATAGCTAACTCATTTAACATGGTGACTAAGGTAAATAAAGTGGATTTTCAAAATTTGGTTTAATTAATATTAATGTTTGTTTTATTTAGTTTATATGTTGAATGTGATTTAACTGACTTTTTTAACATGTTTCATTTAAAACATTTTTCATGTTAACCACTCCATTACCACAATCATCTGCTTCTACCTTCACAACATCTCTTGTGACCCTGCTATGCAATCCTATCCAATGGCTTTGTCAGTTCTGGACCTCACTGTTTAATGCTCTCCTTGCTGACTGCCCATGTTCCATTCTCCATAAACCTAAATCACCCAAAATTCAGCTCCCCCCCCCCCAATCCCGTCCATTCTTACACCATTTATACATGTGCTCACTGAACTAAACAGACACCTGGTCTTTCCACTCTTCAGTTTTAAAATCGGTGATTCAGACCATCAGAGACATTTAGAAAGAGTGAAAAAGGTCTTTGACAGCACGAACTGTCAGCTTGCAGTCGGGACAGGGTGATAGTTTCTACCATCTGCAGTATCTTGTGTCATCACTGAGAACAACCAGTATTTATACAGTGCTGCAAACACTCAGCAGGTCAGGCAGCATCTTTGCAAAGAGAAACAGAGTTAACATTTCATGTCCAAGACCCATCATCAGAATTGAGGAACAGAAAAAACAAGGTAGTTTTCAGTAGTAGAGAAGGTAGGGGAGGGATGGATTGAACAAAGGGAATCTCTCTGATAGAGTGAGATTAACAAATGAGTTAACATGGCAATTGGAATAGAATTATGCTTCATTGACTGTGTAATGTATTGGAAATAACAGGACTGTGAGACATGCCCAGCAGGCCAGACTACATTGATGGAAAAAGAACCACTGAGCCAAAATCGCAGATGGATGATTGGCAGAAGTGGCCAGTTCTGACACAGCAGGCAGAAAGAAAGAGAAGGTAAGGTAAAGTTGGAGAATTTGATATTGAGTCCCGAAGGCTATAAAGTGCCCAGATGGAAAATGAATTGTCATTTCTCAAGTCTGGGTTGGGTATCATTGTCACAGTACAGGTGGTCACACAAGATAAGTCAATGGGAGTGAATGAGGAATTAAAGTGGCAGGCAACCAAAAGCTCAGGGTCACTCCTGCAGACTGAACACTAGATCTCTGCAAAGTGATTGCCCAAGCTGCATTTTGTTTCTCCAGTATTGAGACCACATTGTGAGCACCAGGGGTGTAAGTCACTAGACTGGAAGACATTTAAATGAATCTCTGCTTCAGATGGAGAGACTGTTTGGGTCCATGGCTGGTGGGAAGGGAGGAGGTGAAAAGGCAAGCACTGCAATCCCTGCAGTTGCAAGGGAAAGTATTATAATCATTTTATGATCATGCAACTTGTTTAAAACAGACATTTCTTTCATTTTGCTTCTTTTTATGAATGTTGATTCTTCCTGAGATATTCTTTATCAGCATTGCAGACCTCAGGTGTGATCCTTGGCAATGATGATTGTCAATTCATGTTTTCACTGAGGACACTAAATCCAAACAAATTGCCAGCTGGAGTTATTGGATAATAGTCAAGTGGTTTTGCCCAATTTGTCTCTCTGCTATCTGAATTTAGCATATCTTTATTTTTGTGCCTTAATCCATATCTATTTTGTAGATTAAATATTATTAATTTCTGGCATGTAATGGTTAACAATACCTATAAATAATCCCTTAGAGCTACAATGCCAATAGTTTTGTTTTAATTTTATCATGTATGAATAAATCTTGAAATGGTGTCCACATTACTTATTTAATATTCTTTTTTATCTATTTACTCTGCCGGACTCATTTAGCAGGGCCAAATTCAATTCCAACTCAATCTGAAAACTATTTTCTAGAATCTTAGATTTCCTTGTCTCTCTCCATCTTCCAACAACCTTTTAAAACTCAGCTTTGATGTCAATGATTAGTCTTCTTGCCCAATTTTTTCGGTCTTGAACTATCTAATATTTTTAATTTTACTGATAACCTTTATCATGGGCCTTGCCCTTCACCTACATTTTAAAAATAATATATTATTAGCTGCAATGCTAAAATAAAATTTTAACATGCTGATATTAAATTCATTTATTAGTTTAATTGAGATATTAGGAGGGGCTTATTCTCTCTTCTCAGTACTTATGCATTAAGATCCTGCAGTCACTTCTAAACTCTGTTTCACCATACTAAATTGTCTTAATATGAAAATATCACCACATATTGGACCCAGACCATATAAAACATGACCTAAGACTTCAAACTATGCACTATTTAATAACAATAACTTAATACAAACTGAAGAATGGTTGCAATAAACCATTTCCTAGAAAATAACAGATTTCAACCATTTGCAACATACTTGTTTATAGCCAAACAAATTGAATTCAGATTTTTGTGTAACAATAATGATGAAATTATTATATTGAAATCAGACCAGATGCAATGCAGTGGGATCTGATTCTACAGGGTATTAATGAACTAATTAGTTGTTACATTTTGTCATATAGTCAACTGGATCAGTGTAGAACCCCTACAGTTTATTTTTTTAAATACTACATTTTTTTCAACTACCCATTTTTGTCTCGGGCTGAGCTCCAACTATAACCAAATAATTCAAATCAGATACATTACATTAATTTAATTTATTATTTGATATTCCCTTAATGTAGACCAGATCCCTTGTTGAAAAACCTACCTAATTTATATTTTGAGCAACTAGATAACAATGAATTAACTGTGTCTTGGTCACATTTATAAATATCAAAATAAAATACAACAGATGCTGGAAATCTGAAATAAAAATAGAAAATGCCTCAAGGCCATCAAGCTGAAACATTATTCAGTTCCTCTCCCCAGAGATGCTGCCTAGTTTGCTGCTTATTTCTATTGTTTTCCCTTTTTATTCCAATGCAAACTTTATTTTTATTGAGAAATCAAAAGAAAGAGTTAAAATCCACAATGGAACATACAATAAGTTGTAAAAGACTACATATGGTAAGTTGAAATCTAAACTTGGGTATTAAAAGATGGAGGAGGAAAGGCAGAGAAATAAATGGTTTCAAGGCTTTAAGATCTTGGTAAAAAGAAGTAAACAGTGAAGGCCAGACACCAAAGCTAGGACCTCACATCTACATGGTCTGCACTACACTGAACAATGTCCCTTTTCACAATTGAAATTCTTCTAAGTATCACTGGCAATATTATTTTCTGATAAAAATGGCCGTACACTGCTCAGCAAAACATATATTTCTGAGCATAAAGACCATTACGGTAGATATATAGGTGATCTTGGCACATAGACAATTCGGTGTGTTTGTAACGAAATGTTTATCCTGAGGGACTGTTGGCCCACACTTTATTAAGTGCACATTGAAAAATGTGGTCAGCTTTCTGGTTTTGGAAGAATGATGTTTTCTTAGGTATGCATGTTTTTCATTGTTCGCCTTGCGTGCCAGCCTCAGAAGCAGCAGTCTTATCTCATCAACAAACGTCGATAAAATCAACAGATCACATAAACAGTTGGCTGGAATAAAGGTTGCACCCCGATTGCAGCGCAGGGCTCAAAGACCTGGGTAACAGTTATTGTTCTTAAAATGACCACTTGCAGTCCGCTACTAAAGACCTAGCTACCTTGTATGCTTATTAAATCAAAAGAGCTGGTGGAGTTCATTAAATTTACTGAAAAACAAGATGAAAATGCCTCCCTTCACATTCATTTCCTTTTCCAAACGTACTCCAAACACAATATATATGAATAACTCATTCATATCTATACTGTATTTGCCAGAATGTTTTTAACCCTTATATCTATGGTCCTCAAGAGTTACTGTTCCAAACGGCTGAGGAGAGTAAAGGCAGAAACAAGGGAATATCAAGTTAGCAGCTTGTTTTACAACTTGCTGATTTTCTTTTCCACTAAACCCTGAATGTAGCAAACAATTCAGTGTGAAAATGTCAAGTATTCATATCTCAAACACTGGGAAACATACTCCTGCACCTGTCATGTGAAATTCTATTGAGGACAAAACTATGTTAACCAGGTTTCTGGAAAGAGTTTCTTCTACTTTTCTAGGTGTGGGTGTGAGCTAACATCATAGCTATCTGATTAGGAACTCGAACAGCCTTTGAAATGCTGCAAATGAAGTCATGGGTCCTTTATAGGGCAATGGATGTTTGACTTTGTTGTTTCCTGGCAGATGAATGTCAAAGAAGGCAAGCTTTCAAAAGCTACTGCAAACCCTATGGGATGAAAAAAATAAACATTAACAAACAACAGCAGAAAAATGTTCTGGTAATCAAGCAGATGAGAGGAAAGGGCATGGCAGTTAAACATTCATTTAGATTGAACATTGCCTGCTGAGAAAGGATAAGGGCATCTTCAAAGAGACTTGTTAAGGAACTTTTGTGTTAGAGCAATGAGAAGCAGTATCCTTGGTTCTTCAGCCCAGTTGTTCACATATTTTATTGAAGTGGGAATGGCATGGATTTTTATGAAAGACCATCAAGCAAGGCTGAAAGAAAGCTAAATTTTCAAGACAATTGAGCTAAGCAGTGTATTGCTACTGTCACCCATAAATATATATTTTTCTCTCTCATAATACAGCTTCACCTGAGCCACACTGAGAGTAAATTTTGTCTTGTGGATCATCAAAAAGCAGGGAAAGTGATTCAATTGCAATCCAACTCATTTTCCTTTACATAAAAGCCGGAAGTGCTAGAATTTCCAGCACTCTATGTTTTTATTTCTGATTTCCTGCAGTTTTTTAATTTTCATTTTCTTTTACCATTGAAAACAATGTAATCTATCTTTTCATTTCAATATAAGTTACATTGGGCAGAGTGTAAAGCAATCACCAGATTTACAAAAACAGACAAGACAAATTTTACCCCCATTATTGGGTAACATAATATTTCTGCCTATCAGAAGTCAGGAAAACTTTCAAGTTGCACACTGAAGAGTTAAATTAAATTCAATTCACCACATTAGCTACATTTAGTTCATAGGCTTGATTACCATTACCAATATCATCTATAATGTGGCCCATTTTTGCTATGGCTTCGGCCAAACTCCAAACAAAATTCTCATCCATGCTTCTATTACCTTCAGACTCCACAATACTTTCTAATGCTGGTCTTCCAGCTACAACCTTTTAACTTTCAGGTGAACCTAAATTCTACTGACAACATCCTAATTTGCTTACGTCCCTTTTGCACACATCTTTAAACTTCTGTTCCAACAACATAATAAACTCAAACTTTTCATCCTTGAGTTCAAATCCCACTGTGGCTTCACCTCTCAACTTTTCCAGCCCTACCAACCTCCAAGTACCCTGTTTCCTCAATTCCTGGCCTTGCGTGCATCAGTGATGGCCCTACCTTCATCCATCACAGCCCAAAGATCCCTAAGATGTGAGCTTTTTAACCAAGTTATTGATCGGATATTCCTTTGTGTGGCTTGTCATCAAAGATGATCAAATAAAAGCCCTGTGATGCACTCTTGAAAGTTTTACTACTTTAAAGGTGGAATTGAAATACAATCCTTTCTCTTAATGATTGAAGCTGTCATTCATTTTATAGTCTTGGAGAGAGCCTGTTAAAAGCTAACATTGAAAATAGTTGTTTGCCAGAGTGAAGTTGGTCTTGCATGTTAAAGATGAGGTGCAACATTGTGGTGAGAAGGATGGTGAAAATTGTGGTTCTGGAGGAGTGGATCTAATCTTCAGAATTAATGGGAAACTGCTTAACCTATGGCAACTACATTCTAGAAGAAGGGTCACCTGTTCAATCAGCACTTCCACTTGCGCACACCTGGAGGCTGAGCTCAAAGCTATCGTTGACATTCATAGGAGCATGCACTAGAATGGGTCTCACACACAACACCCACAAATCAAAGATCCTCGACCAACCTGCCACCGCATTATCCTCCAATAGTAAAGGTACACAGCAAGACTCCGGAAAATGTGGACCCCTTCCTGTATCTCAGGAACCATCTCTGGGCAAAGTTAAATGGAAAGTCATACAGCAAAGAAACAGACCATTGGGTCCATGACACCTATGCTGACAGGTGGGCACCCATTGGTATTAATTCCATCCTTTAGCACTTGGTTTATAGCCTTCAAATCCTCAGCAATCCAAGTGCTTGCTTACACACTTCTTAAATGCTGTAGGTGACTCTGCTTCCACGATTCTCTCCAGCATTGTATTTCAGGTAATTTTCAACTCCTCTGTGTCTTTTATACTAATGTAATTGCAGTTAATATTTGGGATATTGAAATGCCCAAGTACTATAACCCTATTTTTATCACATCTCTTTGGTATTTATATCTCACTACATATCTGTTCTTCCATCTCCTGTTGACTGTCAGGTGCCCCCCAGCAAAGTGACACCTTTTTTGTCCCTTTGTTCTTATTTTCTATGCAAATGGCCTGATTTGAAGAGGATGCTAGGATTTCCTCCCTCAATACAGAAGTAATGCATTCCTTGACTAACAGGACATTTGCCACCTCCTCTTTTACCTTCCTCTGTGTCTCACCTGTAAGTTCTGTACCTCAGGATATGAAGTTGCCAGTCCTGCCTGTCTTTCAACCACATCTCAGTGATGGCAACAATATCATAGTCCCACGTTAAAGCTTTGAGTTCATCTGCCTTACTAGTTAGACTCCTTGCATCAAAATAGATGCAATTTAGCTTTGCATTTCCCTCATGTGCCTTTATCATCCTGTTCTGCCTACTGGACTTATTAACATTTTCTCCTCGAGGTGCTTCTGAACAACAGCTCTGAGCCCCATTCTCCTGCCAATTCAGTTTAAACCTTTGTCGATTGCAATCAGCAAATCTCTCCACTTCAATGTCTGACCCACACTGATATTTTCCATTCCTCTTTGTACAGGTCCCACCTCCACCATAAATTGTCCCAATGATCTAAGAACCTGAAGCCCATCCCCTTGCACCATCCCTTCAGACACGCATTCATCTGACCTGTCCTTCTATTCCTATTCTCACCAGCTCGTGACACCAGAAGCAATCCAGAAAATACAATCTTTGAAGTTCTGCTTTTTACACAGCTGCCTAGCTCCCTAAACTCATGTTGCAGTACCTCATCCTTTCTCCTACCTATGTCATTCATACCAACTTGTACTATGACTGCTAGCTGTTTACCCTCCTCCTTCAGAATGCCCTGTGGTGACCCTGAGACATCCTTGACCCTTGAACCAAGAAGGCAACATAATATCCTGGAGTCTCAATGATGATATTCACCATCACCTTCAATTTGCCAGCAAGTTTTTGGTCAATTAAGAAAAGGGTTACTTGAAGATTAAGTACCTGGAATAAAACTCATGGTCTGTCCCACAGCAATGATCCTTGCCCCCCTATATACTTCTGAGACCTGGACTACATTAGGCATCTGGAAAGCTATCAACAATACAGTCTCAGCAAAATCCTCCAAATTCACTGGAAGGATAAGTAAATCAATGTCAGAGTACTCTCCCAGGTCAGCATTCCCAGGCATTGAGGTTCCAGTTACACTCAGTCAGCGACCTTGGGCAAGGCCATATCATTTACATGCCCTCATATTGGGGTCTTACAGATGCCCCACAAAACCTGCAGAAGAGAACACCACATCAACAAACTATCCTTCTGTGTCAGGCACCCCCTGACCCAGCTGTGGAAGAGTCTGCAGTTCCTATGTTGGCCTCGTCAGGTACCTCAGAACCCACAAAACCAGGGTGGAATAAAATCATCCTCAATCCTGAAGGACTGCCTCAGAAGATGGGTAGCTCTATGTAAAGGAGGATTAGGTGAAATGAAAAAAGGGATTCCCAGTTTGCTATCATCCATATGCTATTATTTAATTGTACCCCATATTTAGAGTCATAGAGTCATACAGCATGGAAATAGGCCCTTTGGACCAATTTCTCCATGCCAACTGCGTTGCCCAGCAAGCTGGTCCCATCTGCACACATTTGGCCCATTGCCCTCTAAACCTTTCCTATCCATGAATTTATCTAGATGGCTTTTAAATGTTGCTAATGTGCCCACCTCAACCACTATTTCTGGCTGCTCATTCCAAATACTCACCACTATTTGTGTGTCTGTGTATGTATTTCAGCCTGCGAGAATTGCTCCTAAATGTGCGGTATGTCCTTACTGAAACTCACATTCTTTATTAACAACAAAATTCTTATTGCTGATAATTCAGAGCTATCTAATCTGTCATACAGATACTAAACATCATCACATAACTTATTTAGCTGTAAAGTGTCACACATCAAAAGTCCATTGCATAATTATAGGATAAGAAGGTATATTTAATTATTTGAACTAGTAAATTAGGTGACATTAATTATGTGCCAGTTTGATTGACATTGTTGATCATTATATATACCTCTCATGTGACTTTTCTGTTATCTTCACAGCCCACAAAATCAATGTCTCTTGTTATATGAACAATTTAAAAAGAATGTGATTGCATGCTTGTGATATCTTTACTGAATTTCTGATTTAGGATTTGTGCATCTATTTTATCCACTGGATTGAAGCTGCGCACAACTATTTAATGTAGGGCCCTACACCCAGCAGATGCATGGGAATTTGGGGGTGAGGTTTTGAAAGGGGTTCTCCCACTCATCTGCCACAGAACCCTGCACAAACAGCATATAAACCTCTAATATCATTTAACCAAGATTCCAGGATATACAGGTACCTGCTATAATTATACTAGTACAGAGGGAGATCTGGTGTTCTATTGTCAAACCCTATATAGTTTCCAATGCCTTACATAATAAGCAGCTATGATTTTTGAGGAACACACTATTGCTGTTTGACTATAGTTTATGAATGTAGAACCTTACCAATAATTTGACAAAACACACAGAGCTAACAAAAGTTCTGAAAAGTTTTACTTGGGAAGAAGTACAAGGGAGAGATACAAAGATGATAAAGCAAATAGTAAGAGTTATTAAAAAGGAATATGAAATTAAACAGGCAAGACATCAAAATCAGTACAATTTTTGCAGCTAAAATTGTAAAAAGAATGTAATGCAGCCCCTTGAAAAAAGGTAGCACTGATATTTCATCACCAGCTCTCTCACTACTCCCATCACCCACTCAACAAGGGTCTTAATCAATTATGATTCATATCTACAATTCACATACCGCACATACTCATGTCTGCTCTAAGTCTCATGGCCACATCTCACAGTTTACGTGCATTGACAATTATTCAGCCATAGCAATCACCTCACTCAAGAACATTAAGCCCAGCTTACTCCCTAAAATACTTTGTCTATCTTGGATGATAAGATGGTACACAATCCCTGTAGCATTGCCAAAGGATATATAAATGTCCATCAGCTCAGAGGTGTAGAAGAGAGCCCTGTCCATTTTTAGGATGGATATCTTTATTAGTCACCTGTACATCGAAACACACAGTGAAATGCATCTTTTGCATTGAGTGTTCTGGGGGCAACCTGCGAGTGTCGTCATGCTTCTGGCACCAAGATAGCATGCCCACAACTTCCTAACCCGTACGTCTTTGGAATGTGGGAGGAAACTGGAGCACCCGGACGAAACCCCTGCAGATACGGGAAGAATGTACAAACTCCTTACAGACAGCAGCCGGAATGAAACCCGGGTCACAGGTGTTGTAATAGCGTTATGCTAACTGCTACACTACAACCAATTTCAGAGACCACAGCCAACAAAGCACAGAAATTAAAAAAGATGATAATATGCTCATATCTAATCCACTTTCTCACATTCTACTTCCTCTGATCCCAGAATTCTGATTAACAGGGTACAGATGGTTTAAAATTGCACCTCTTATTTTCCCCCTACCAGCTCTACAATCTGTTCTCCTTTTAGATATTCAATGCCATGGATCACTTTCTCTCAAACTGAGTAAGCAGTAATATCCAATTAAATGGGGCCTGTGCGCAGATTTGTGCTTTCCTCTAGTTTTGAAAAGTGAACCTTCATCACTGATGACAGGGGTTCTGGGGATGAAGCCCTCAAGAAACTTGTCCAATGCCAGGCCGCATTTGACCCACAATTTGTTTGAATAATACCAAGCAATAATAAATCTGAAGTTCCCTTTCAGTGTGTTACTGCTATTTTTGGAACGAGATCTTTTTTCCACATTATAAAAAAACCTATCACAATGACCCAAGGCATTCAAAGTCGTGACCAATGGCCTTTCCATATGGAGTATATAGCAACTCACAACTATTCTGGAGCACATTATACATTAAGAACAGAATTCACATTGAGTGAAAGATTACTAAATTCACTGTGGACCTAATTTTCATACGAATTTGATGTCAGTTTAGCTGTGTTCGTGTTCTTCTTTAGAGATTTGAGTACATAATCTATCAAGGTAGCATGGTCACTATGAATGAGTTGTTCCCTTTAAGTTAACTTAAAGATGAGATGTTAAACTGAGGTCCTAACTGCCCTTTAAGGAAGATCCCATCATGTTATTTAAAGAAGGCAAGGAATGGCACAGTGGGGCAACTAGCAGAGCCACTGCATTAAAATGCCAGAGATCCAGGTTTAGTCCTGACCTCGGATGCTGTCTATGCAGAGTTCTCACATTATCCGTGTGACTGCGTGGGTTTCTTCCAGGTGCCCTGATTTCCTCCCACATCCTAAAGATATGCAGGTCTGTACATTAATTGGCCACTATAAATTGTATAAATGAGTGGTAGAATCCATGGGGGAGTTGATGAGAATGTGGGGAGAATAAAAGCGGTATTATGAAGGATTAGTGTAAATGTATGGTTGATGGCTTGTGCAGACTCAATGGCTGAAGATTCTGTTTCTGTGCTGTACATCTGACTCTGTGACTCTGTCCTGGCCAACATTTATCGTTTAAACAAATTATGCATTAGTGGCTATACCTCAAAAGTACTCTGGCTTTTAAGCAGTTTAGAAAATCCCAAGATTGTCAAAGAAGTGATGAAAATGGAAGTCCTTCCTTTCTTTCATTGGAAAATTGTAGGCGCTAGATTTAGTTATCTTGCTGTTCCATTTTTAATGAAAATGTTGGCATATCCAACATTTCCACCATAGCATTCAATGGCACCCCTGTCAAGAGCAGCACTGTATATTCAAAAAGCTGCGTTCAAGATCTGTCCAGCTGAATACTGCTTCACGGATTCAAAAACTTTCACCAATTAAGACTGCACTAATATTTTCCTTCATGTGAGCCACATCAATGATTTCCAAAGTGCTTTTATTTCCTACTCGTGTCCCTCAAAATCCTTCAAGCAATTATTGAATTCCCCTTCTTAAAAACATGGACATTCTTCTCTAACAATGCATTTGAGAAAGAGATCTGTCAACTTATATGAATTTGTATTTACAAATTTTACCACGTAAACTCCATTGCATTTCCTTATTCCTATTTTTAAAATGCCTTAATTCATGTTTCCTGTCCCATACACAACGACCTACCCCTTTGAGCCCCACCACATTAAACACATACATGGCTAATTAGTGCCTTAATAGCAAGTGCTGAGTAATTTCATTTCTTATCTGATTTTTACAAGTTGAAGCAGCAACAGACATACACCCAACCTGCCCTTTACTATGTGTGAACAAGTAGCCATCGGTGATTCTGTTATGTGAAGCCCTTTTGAATATGTGCCATAGAATTCAATTTGAGCAGCAGTCTTCCAGCATTTTGTAGGTGTACAAAAGCTGTATAAGACTCGGGAATTAACATAGAGTCCAATTTTAGTTAACATAGGCATAATGGGCTGAATGGCCTCCTTCTTGACAATAAAATGCTATGCTTCAATGATTTCTATGATCCTAAGATTCTACAAAAGCTTAGCAGCCTTGGCAATGAAAGAGCAACACCTTTTGAAGAACACAATTGGGCTTCTTTACCTGAAATTTATATTTTGGTTGGTATTGACTACTTTCACATGTCATGTTCTCACATATCTGTTCCCTGAGCCTATGAGTATATTACACAACACTGACCCATGCCGTCATCTTCTGCCACATTCTATGGGTGCCAAGCAAATACTCTCTTTACACCCACCAGCGTCATTGTCACTTGATGTCCATCCAACTGAAGGTTCATATGAATCTGTCATTTACTTCAAAAAGCAAACTGCTGGAGAAACTCAGCAACAACATCTGTGGAGGCAAAGGGACATCTTGGATTGAGACCTGATAAGAAAAGTTGACTATCCCTTTGCCTCCACAGTTGCTGCTTGACCTGCTAAATTCCTCCAGCAGTTTGCTTTTTGTTCTACATCCCAGCAATCTCTTGTATCTCCTGTCTTTTACTTGCCCAGGTGTCTATTTCCTGTTCCCTTAATATGATGGTCTACAAAAACCTAATTCAGAATTTGAATTCACTTTGAATACTAAATGGAGGCTAATTCTGATAGTCCTGATAATGTTTGCTATTCCTTATTCATGGGAATAAATTATTAGAATAATCTGGTCACAACACTCCGGTACCATGATGGGAATATCCAATGGTGTCAGCATAAAATAATTTGTTTCATGATATGATAGACCTATGAAACAGATCCCTGCTTAACAATGGTATACAGAAATATTATTCTAGGCCTCAACAGTTCTACATTTTCCTGTTGGGTTTTTGCAGCTGTGTTATGTTTGTGACACTGAATGTATGAAATATTTTGGGTAACTGTCGCGTCCATAAGCCTTGGCCAAATATTTTATAACCTTTTCACTAAGGTTAATATAATTAAAGTTAAAAAAAGATACTGGCTGCAATCTGCAAAGGATTAAAAAAATTTTCCCAGAGATCTCCACTAACCTGTCAAACATGTTCTTGTCGAAGATAATCAAAATAAATGTCCCCCGCCCCTCTGTTACTATGATTGCAACAAAACAAATCATTAATGGAAAAATTCTTCAACATTGGCCTTGTTCAGGTATTTTGCTGTCTTACATTTATTTTGTATTCTAGGGACAACATGACTTCACAATTTAATTTTAATATATTTTCTTTTAGAATGCTTTTGTTCTTTAACGTGAGAAACGTTAACTTTAGTAAATGCATCCATTTCCAGTTAGTGAATTTCATATCAGTATAAAGGACGCCTCAGCCACAACTGGATTTCAAATAAAACTGCCTCTACTCTGCATCAATCTCAGAACAATCCTTCCTAACTCAGTTTAGTATTTTTGATTCCCATGCCGGCTACTCTGTGGCCTCACTAACTGATGATATTATGTCAATTTGTGGACAGTTTGTGCATTGTAGGTCACCAGGGTGTTGAGTCTGTCAGTGACAGGGCAGAAGAGTGACAGAAATAGAAAGGAGACTCAAGAGACTGCAGATGCTGGGATGTGAAGCAACAAACAAGTTGCAGGAGGAACCCAGCAAGTAAGGCAGCATCCGCAGAGGGAAATGAACAGTCTATGTTTTGGGTCTCAACTATCCGTTTCCCTCCACAGATGCTGCCTGACCTACTGAGTCCCTCCAGCATCTTGCTTGTTGAGAGAAATAGAACTTTATTACACTTCCCAGTTAACACGCAACAATAAATTAAACATTTAATTTAAAACTTCACTTTGTCACCATTTAAGTTCCATGTGTACCAAATGTACCAAATGCTTAGAACAAAGTATTTTTGTCCAAAATTCAAGTGTTTGCACTTTTACGCTGAACCCAAAGATGGGAATGCACGTCTTGTAATATATATAAAAGTACCAGCTGTATTTCTTCTAGGTGAGAAAGTCGCTTACCCATCACCAAGCAGAGGCTGATTGAAGATTGATTTGTATTTAACCCTTCCTAAATGAGTAAGGATTGAGATTTCCTTAATCTAACACATTTAATTGTTCAGTAAATACATCCTTAGATGGGTGTCTCAGAGCTGCAGGGTGCAAGAGCAGAGTAGAGTGACAAGGCAGGAGAGGGATGGATAGGTGAGTGATGGGGTCCGAGCTGAGATAGTTGAGTGATAGGGAAAGGGAGTCACAGATCTGGACAGGGATAGGTGAGTGACAGGATAGAAGAGTGACCGGCAGGTGGTGCAAGAGAGACAGGGCAGGGAGAGAGACAGGATAGGTGAGTAACAGGATATACAGTTGATGGGGTGTTAGAGAGGGACGGAGGGCTTCAATGGTCACCACTGTTGTCTGATAATGGGGCTGCATGTTTTAACCTTGAGTAATCAACAGCTGCTCAAGGACGTTTAACATACTGTAGTTATCCTTAACAGCATCAGTGGGTTTCTTAAGAGGAGAATATTAACTGGTGAAATGGTTGAAGGATACATTAAAACATCAACATATTTAAATAGAAATTAATCCCAGGACCATGTACATACCATCCCTGAAAAGTCTTCTGGCCTGTTGCCAGCCTTTTCCTTTTCCCCCTGCAAATGGCTTCTCACATAACATTGAACTGCTGCATCAGTGTTACATCTCATCCACTTCCCAAGGACCAGTCTGGTTCAGAACTAACAGCTTGCTGACACAGCGGAGATGGCCTGGCCAACAACATACAGCAAGATGGCACTGTAGGTCTCTGTTATAGAATCACTGAATCACAGAAAATTTACTACATAAGGGTAACCCATTCAGTCCACTATGTTTGAGTCAGTCAAAAAAGCCACTTGGCCTAATTCCACCTTCCAGCATTAGGTTTGTAGCCTATAGGTCATGGATCTTCAAGTCACATCTACTGCTTAAATGTGATGATGGCTTCAACTACGCAGATTTCAGGCTGTCCCAGACTCCTACCAGCCTCTAGGTAAAAAAATGTTTTCCTCATCTTCCCTCTGCTCCTTTTACCAATTGCTTTAAATCTATGACCCCCAGGATGTTGACCTTCTACTACGAGAAATATGTCCTTCCCACTTACTCTATCTAGGCCACCCAGAATTTCATACACCTCAAGCATCTTCTGATCCAAGAAACAAGCTTAACCTATGCAATCTGTCTTCACAGTTACAATTTCCTAGCCCTGGGAATATCTCATAAACCTCCTCTCCATATATATCTTGTAATGTGGTAACTAGAACTGCATGCAGTACTATAGCCTAACCACTATTATATACAATTCCAGTATAATCTCCCTGTTCTTGTATTCTAAGACACAGCTAACATAGGATAGTATCCAGGATACCTTTTTAATCACCCTATTACACTGACCTGTTACCTTAACGACCAGTAAAGGTAGCAACCTCAGAAGTGCTGATGTACAGAGGGACCTTGGGGTGCAAGTTCATAGCTCCCTGAAAATGGCAACATAGGTGGATAGGATAGTGAGGACGGTATATGCTATGCCTGCTGGCATAGGCCGAAGCATTGAGTACAAGAGCTTAGATGTCACGTTGCAGCTGCACAAAGTATTGGTAAGACCGTGCTGGGGAGTATTGTGTACAGATCAGGCTGCCCTAAGGATGTGGTAGCATTAGAAAGAGTGCAGAAGAGATTCACCAGGATGTTACTTGGAATGGTGGGCTTTATTTATAAGGAGAGATTGGGTAGGTTGGGTTTAGGAGGGATTTTCACAGGAATTTATGAGGCTGAAGGGTGACTTTACAGAGGTTTATAAAATTATGAGGGGCATAGATAGAGTAGATAGTCAGAGGGTGGGGGAGTCTAAAACTAAAGAACATGGCTTTAAGGTGAGAGAGGAGAAATTTAAGCGAGATCCAAGAGGCAAGTCTTTCACACAGAGGGTGGTGGTTATATGGAATGAGCTGCCAGAGCAAGTGGTAGATTCACTTACAACATTTAAAAGGCATTTGCACAGGTACTTGGATAGGAAAGGAGTAAATGGATATGGACCTAATGTAGGCAAATGGAATTAGCATAGGTAGGCATCATGCTTGGCATGGACGAGTTGGGCGAAAGGGCCTATTTCTGTGCTGTACAACTCCCTGACTATGACTCCATGATCTGTAGACATACATTCCAAGGTACCTCAAGTCCTCCACACTATTAAATATCTATGAGAGTAGTTGCGGACTCCTCTGCATTAATACAGCACATAAAATGATCTACGTACATGATCACTAACTGTTTATTGCAAGTATTCAGTTCTTGCCATTAACAAGATTCAGCTGTTTTCATTTATTTTAAAGAATGCTATTCATTGAGTAATATGGATTACATTTATTATCATTGGCTTTTGCTTGTGAGGTCTAAACATTAGATAGAGGTCAGTTTTATGTTTTCTCTTGCTGCGTCGGTTCTCTTTGGGTGGTTGAGCTGCTGACCCAGTCTACTCCAAGTCACTCAGTTCTGTATCAACAAACCCATGACCTTTCGGACAGCAAGTCTCACTTACTCAGCCCAGCTCTCGCCAACACAGGCTTGTACTGCTCTGTTAATACCACTTCCAGGCAATCATTGTCCATGACAAAAAAAATCAATTATCTCAGCAGACTTTGAATACAAGAATAACGAAGGTTTGATGTTGTCAGACCCAATTTAGTGTCAGATGAGATATACAGGCCTTGGAAATGGTGTTTTTAATTAATCTTTCCTGAAGATGCTAAGGTACAGTTTCATGGTCACTGTTAGTGACCTGTTCTGTCAAGCAAAATATCGTGGCCAAACCAGATCCAGACCTCAGATCAACATGCACTCATTCCATCAAGGGTCATTTGGTGGTAATAAAAAACAGATGGCTCAGCCTAGTGACATTAAAATTAATTTTATCACCTAACCTGTGACCAGCAACCAAACCTGCAACCTTCTCATCTGTGTAGCCCATGATTACAACAGTCAGTACTTTTACACTCTAAGTCCACAGAAGGAACCAATTACTCACTTTTGAAGTTTGATGACTTATAAGATCAGGAAATAACTTAATGTGTGTTTGTGAGAAAACTTCAGATATTGTGGGAGAAATTCAACTCACCTTTTAATTTTTTGCATTAAACCATAAATTAGACTCAGACCTCTAAATTTCATGTCACAACCTGCTGCAACTAACCTGGACTGGACCTGGCCAATGAATACAGCACTGAAGGAGGCTATTCAATCCATCCTGTTTGTGCTATCTCAGGAACAGCTATTGAATTAGTCTCTTTGTTTCTTTGCCACTTCTCTTCTCCATTGGAAAGTTATTATCAAAGTCCTTTCACCAGTCCTGCACGCAATGCATTCCAGCTCGTAGCAATTCATTGTGTAAAACCTTGCTCTGGTTCTTTTGTCAATTACCTCAAATCCACGTCAGATTATATAACTCTTCTCCCATTTGAACCTGACACCATCCAGGATAAAGTAGCTTGTTTCACTGGCATCCTACCACCACACTGAACATTCGTTCCCTCCACCACCAACCCACAGTGACTGCAGTATGTATTATCGACAAAATGCTCTGAAGTTATTCACCTAGGTTATCCCAACGGCATCTCCCAAACCCTTGAACTTACAATCAAGAAGGACAAATGCTTCAGGTGCATCAGAACATCACTACCTGAAGACAACCTCCTAGTTGTACACCATCGCTCTTCATTGCTGAGTCTAAATCCTGGAACTCTCCACCCAATGACATTATAGTTATACTCTCATCAAGAACCGCAGTGGTTCAAGAAGGTGGCTTACCACCATTTTCTCAAGGGCCATTCAGGATGGGCAATAAATACTGGCTTTGCCTCCATATCCAGATCACTGAAACTTTATGTTAAAATAAAACCTTTGTTCTTCCTGAGGAGTGGCACCTTTCTTCAATAGCTTTGCCCTTGGCACAACATACACTTTTTTCTGAGCTGCAGCCAGGTTGTTAGTGTTCTATTCTTTGCATTGATCTGTCATTCATCTGTATCCATTTATGCCAAGCTTGTAACCTTTGACTGTCAACTGAACAAAGCAGCTCCTTCCTCCTGCTCAGATATTCCACAAAGGTCTTTACAATGGTGTGCAAAATCACGTGTTCAGGTAGAACTTGTTCAGGGTGTGATCTCATAAAATTATGTTTAACCCAGCCTGAATGTGTGTTCCCTCATGAAATGGCATAGTTTGCTGCCTCAGTTTCCATATACCCCACCACCTCCCTGATCCCATCTACCAATAAACAGCACAGGCAGCACTGACAGTTCGCCATACAGTCAAATAAATAACAAGCACACATATATCTCATGCTTGAACCCCACATCATCCCATTCACAAAGCAAAACAAAAATGCTGTGATGCTTGAAATCTGAAATAAGATCAGAAAATGCTGGGAGTGCTCAGCAGTCAGGCAACATCCAGAGAAAGAGAAACAAAAAGAAGCTTTCAAGTTAATGGTGTTTCATTGGTATCACTGAGTATTTCCAGCTTTTTCTGTGTTTATTTTAATTCATATAGTTGCTGTTTTTGGTGCAAATTAAATTTCGACCCATGCCCAAGTACATGAGACATTAACTCTGATCTTCAAGGCAGATATAAACAATTCCACAGCACTATACACAGGAGAGAAGGAAATGTTTTTCATTGTCCTGAACAATATTGCTGTTTATGTACCTTTCTGTCTGCTGCCTTTCCTACATCACAACAGTGAATGAATTGCAAAATTGCTTCATCGTTCCTGATGTCATAAAAAAAGTTATAAGAATGCAAACTGTTTCTTTCTTAAAGCTGTTTGTTTATTTTCACAGTGTTATGGAGTTCCAGATCAGTGCAGAATATAATACTCCTCTTACTTTAAGATAAAACATGGCTCCGTGTGACCATGTTGAGTTATTTACAGGAAGCCAATGTACATTTATCTCTCCTTAACTTCAGTACAACAATGTAAACTATGTGAATGTTTTGAATATGGTGCCAGAATGCAAGTTTTCAATTTTATGAGTGTTACTAAATGCATTCTTGTGCTCCACACTGTGGCTTGATTGTAGTATTACCTCCTTACTTTGTCCTGTCATGAATATTTTTTCCCTAATATGAGCAATAATGTGATGTGAGTATACTTAACAACTAGAGGAAAATATGCACAGTTCAATTTTGAATGTAAAACATCTGAAACTTGTTTTAACGTTTTCTGCACCATGCAAGCGGCTGCACTTCAAAAAGTACTTCATTGGCTGTAAAACACTTTAGGATGCATTGAGCTTGTGGAAAGGCAAGTATTTCTTTCTAATTCTATATTAACTAAAGTTGGGTTGAGGTAATTGAGCACTTGTTTGTACTTTGCTGTTCACTAAAAAGAGCCTAAAATGGCACAACAAGGAACAGTTCACTGTAATATTTGGAGTATTTTAAGTGCCAGCTGCAAAGTTCAGCTTGGACGTGAGAAAGGGAAGTGCATAAGAATGATTCAAGAGCCTGTCACTAATGCTGCACAAGATTCAGGGTATTTTGTTTGAGGCATCATGTACTATGGACTTAGACTTAAAGAATTAAACTGAAGCCACCCTTACCCACTGAGAATGCCTTTCTTATCTGCTCTTAGAACCCATGGCATGGTGTATGATGCTAATTCAGTCCATGATCTGCTTGCTGGACATGGTGCAACAGAAAATCATTCCATCAGTCTTATATGTATCTACTAAGAGGTAAAGGTTTTACATTTGTCATCTCGCATTTCATGACTATTGCTCAATACAGCTGGAAAAAATTACTGTCCTTTAGGAGCTTCAGCTTTCACAAATCCCCAGCCCATTCATGGCACTTGCGAAGATTGCACGGGGCAGTTATAGGAATGCCATGAACACAGGCAATTTGGTGAGTATGCTCCTGTCCCCAGTTGTGTGAATGATCACAGGATTACCAGTGACCCAGTTCCTTTTCATTTGAATTGCTATATGAGCACCTTAGAATTCTCCTTACGTAACACAGTCTCAGAGAGATTTACAACAAGGAAGAGGCGAACACTGAGCAGAAGGTGGAGAAATCTTGAGTTTAGAGACAGAAGGTTCAACTTCCTTAACAACATAAATTTTAAATCACATTTTCTTTGATTAATTAACTGAAGCATCCAATTTGATGCATTAAAAAACTGAAGATGCTTCACTTTAGACTGATTGAGTAAATTTATTCAAAGCAAATGTAACAACAGGAAAGAAATGCATGTTACTTTGGAACAATTAGCAAAATGCTTTGAGTTTTATGTTTCCAGACCTGCTGCTGCAAAATCTCAAATAGTTCCATACTCGAACTCTACCAATTGCATTGGTTGCTTGCCTTTGCCGTGTTTGCTGTCTCCAAACACCACATTCCCATGACTGGTGTCAAAAACTCCTGCATGGGAACATTCCTTAAGAGCAAAACATGTTTCCCAGAGGAGCAAAAGACAGTCTCCCAAACTTCCAAATGATTTCATAAAAATGAAAGAGTAGAAAATAGAATAGAAAACAGAAGGACTAATAAAAAAATGAATTCACTTGAGATTACTTAGTACTAAAATTTACTAATGTATTTCTTGCTGCTTTTGTGGAATCAGAGCCTTTTTCTGTTCCCACCTCTAGTACCTTACATGATGTGTCATTAGTGATCCATTTTCTTAAGTATCTTAAATAGTTTTTTTTGTTTTTTTCCCCATTGCTGATGCAATGCAAAGGAAAATGAAGAGCAATGTGTTGATCTGAAAAAGAATTGCTAATTCTTTTTTATACTGAAGTTTGTTCTTGCAGTATATCCACCTGAGTAGTTTCGTTTTCAGGTTTTACCAAGCAAGGCTAAACTCCTCGTTGCCTGATCTGTCTCTGAAAAATGCAGAGTTCAAGGAATATGTGCAGTGACTTTTGTATTCCATTGTCTAGGAAGCAGTGACATCACTGTCCTTCAGCACATTTCATTTTCCTGCTATTGTTCATGAGCTTGTCTTTCAAAAAAGGAGACAGAATATAGCTGAGGGAAATCCTTGGAGAATTGGAGGATTATGTTTCTGGCATGTGAAGGATATTGGAGGTTAGAGTTGAAGATAGGAATAATGAGAAGAATAAGAGACACAGATCGTGGTGTTAGAAACTGCAGGTGACCTTAGTGATGCGTGAAAAAACAGAAAATGCCAGAACATTCAGCAGGTCAGCCAGCATTGTGAAAAGAGACACAGTTAACATTTCAGTCCCTGACTCTTGCCACAATGAAGGGACTCAGACCTACAACTTTAATATTTCTCTTTCAACAGATGCTGCCTAACCAGCTGAGTGTTTCCAGCATTTTCAAATTCAAAGTCAAAGTCTAGTTTATTGCCATACGCACAGGTACATGTATGCACAGGTGCAATGAAAAACTTACTTGCAGCAACATCACAGGCACACAGCATTAGGGATATAACATTCACAAGAAAAACATAAATTAAACATAAATTATACAAAAAAGGACACAATTAGAACAAAAAAAAACAAAATCTATTTTCTATTTGCTTTCAGATTTCCATCCTAATTATGAATTATGTCCTAATTATGAGTGCTGCATTGATTAGAGTGATGCAGAGAGTGATGGGAAAAGTTTTACCTCAGTAACCCCAGTCAAATCATTAAAAATTATTCTACACTGCAGCCCGTCCTTGAGATAACTGTCATGGATACTGACATTGTTTTGCACGTGCCTCCCCCAGTGACCCACCCTATTATATTTGTGGGAAAAGCTTGCCCCTCTTTCAACAAGACTGCATCTAAGAAACTGGAATGTGGAGAGGTCCCCTAAAATTCCTCAGCCTGTCAATTCAAGTAGTTGCCTGAAGCCAAAATGCATCTTTATTTTAGGAGGTGACGGGTGCCTTTAAATAGCATGAAATGTAACAGGTGTTCAGACTCCTGTAGTCTAATAGCTGTATATATACCTCTAAGAACCATGTGGACCACTGTAACTATGCATAAAGTGTGTACAGTCCAACTATGTATGACTTCTTATACATTGCTGTATCAAACACTGCTATTAACTGAGTATAGTTTACCATCAATTAAGTATGTTTGGTTATAGCTCCCTCCTGTTTAATTGACTTGTCAAAAGCAATATAGAAGAGCCCACATTGAAAACAAGGATGGGGTATTGATGCATAAGGGCAATAGCCAAGTGTAAGAGAAAAGAGAATGAATTTCTCCAGATGATAATGGGGGAGTGATAATGAAGGCAGACTGTGGTTGTGACAGACAGGTTGGTGAGATGGACAAGTATGAGAGATCACAGCCATTTATTCCATACATGGGATGGGTTGAGATGTCCCTGAGAGCAAATAATGTTATTTAGGTCCCAGGAGAAAACAAAGAATTGTGCAATGTGCCATTAGACAAAAAGAGGAGAACAATACTATTACTGGTAGTAGGGTCAGAGATGTACAAAATGCCATCTGCATTGCATAAGAAATAATGCACACCAACATCCTCTGGAGATAAATTCGTCTCCACCAGGAGTCAGATCCAGGGCTGTCTCCACAACAACAGTATTGACTTCCAGATTGTATTTATGGTGGCCAAGATTCTGGGATAGGAAAAAGACATACCTAAGTTGTGAGGCCTGATCATGTGACTGCCAGATCCAATAGAAGCAAAGTGTCTTCTCATGAGCTGATCATGAAGAGGGTGTGATGTTGTGACTACTGATGCATCTTCTGACACTAGTTTGGTTCAATGATGATAAGGTTTTTACACATTTGAGATGCTGTGCTATCTTGTCTTAATTTGTGTAATAATAATGACTTCTGTACCATCAAAGAGAAACTGTGATGGAAGATCAGCAAACTGGCAGAAGACAGACAGTAGGGATAAAGGGATGCTTGTCAGGATGGCTCCTGGTAACTAGTGGAGCTCCCCACGGTTTGGGAACCACAACTTTTTACTTTATTCCTTAATGATCTGGATGAAGGAAGTGATGGCTTTTGGCCAAGTTTGCAGATGATATCCAGATATGTGGAGGGACAGATAGTGTGACAGAAACAGGGAGTCTGCAGAAGGACTTGGACAGGTTGGGAGAGTGGGCAAAGAAGTGGCAGGTGGAATACAGTGTAGGAAAGTGTGAGGTTGTGCAATTTGGTAGGAAGAATAAAAGTGTAGATTACTTTTTAAATGGAGGTAAACTTCAGAAATCAGTGGGGCAAAGGGACTTGGTGGTCCTAGTGCAGGATTCCCTAAAGGTTAATGCAGGTTGAGTCAGTAGTAAAGAAAGGAAATGCAATGTTAGCATTCATTTCGAGAGGACTGGAATATAAAAGAAAGGTGTCATGGTTCTGAGTACTGGCCTTTGATTTGGCCCCTTAGATGCCTTGTTGTACAGCACTTGGTTTCCATGCTGGACTGATTGTATAATGACACTCACCTGCGCCCCATCAGGGGCTTAGCATAAGTACCTGGGTTTCTCTAGCACTAGTTGCCAGAGTATTGGTCTACCTTTGGCTTCTAGCTGCTTAATGTGCTCTACTCTAGAGCAGTCCTGTGTTCTCTATTCCATTTTGAAGATGCAGTTTGTGTTGGGATTCATCTTTGGATCTCTGAGGCAAGATTGCTTTCAGTTGCTGCCTGTGTTTTGTCCTGAGGAAGGATCCTGACTCCAGTCTTGTATCTGTGTGCTGCATTTGGGTTCTCTGCAAGCTTGCTCTTTGCTCAACTTTGTGACAGAAGGATGTACTGCTGAGGCTTTATAAGGTGTTGGTCAGACCATATTTGGAATATTGTGAGCAAGTTTGGGCCCCATACCTAAGGAAGTATGTGCTGGCATTGGAAAGGGTCCAGAGGAGGTTCACAAGAATGATTCTGGGAATGAAAGGTTAACATATGATGAACATTTGATGTCACTGGGCCTGTATTCAGAGGAGTTCAGAAGGATGAGGTGGGATCTTATTGAAACCTACTGGATACAGAAAAGCATGTGGAGAGGATGTCTTCATTAGTAGAAGAGTCTGGGATCTGAGGGCACAGCCTCAGAATGAAGAGATATCCCTTTAACACTGAGATGAGGAGGAATTTCTTCAGCCAGAATTTCTTCAACAAATTCTGTGGAATTTGTTGTCATAAAGGGCTGTGGAGGCCAAGTTAAGACAGATATTGATAGGTTCTCGATTGATAAGGGGGTTACGGGGAGAAGACTGGAGAATGGTGTTTGAAAAAATCAGCCATGAATGGCTGAGCAGATTCAATGGGTCAAATGGCCTAATTCTGTTCCTATATCTTGTGATCTTATGATCTATGGATTGTGCCTCAAAGGTGAATGGGCCCTCTCTCCCCTGCAGCTGAAGATTAAACAAATAACTATGTATCTGTTTAACCTGAGTAAAAATGCATGTGAGTGATCCTTTGGCTGCAGAACATGAGGCATGACATACTTGGTGGGAGGTCTGCATGGTGGTCTGTGGAAGATCACACAATGAGATAGAAAGGAAACATTATGGAACACAGTTTCAGGGAGTCGCAAGGGAATGGTCCTGGAAAATGATAAAATGGGAAGAGCGGGGAAGATGTGCCTGCTGATGGAATCTTTTTGAAGGTGACAGACATTGTGGAGACTGATCTCTTGAATGGAGAGGCTGATGAGATGAAAGTGTCATGGTTCTGAGTTCTGGCCCTCAATTTGGATCCATTAATGCCTTGTTGTCCAGCACATGGATTCCATGCTGG
>JARFYF010000112.1:74961411-74985207 GCA_030265395.1 Rhina ancylostomus | reverse complement strand
GCAGGCCCACCAGCTTCATTATCAGAGGAAATGTTTGAAGTTATATTTAGACAACATAGCAGAACAAAGTTAACATGATTTTGGCAAATGGTGATCACGTTTGACAAATTTATCATCAAGGGTGGGGGGTGTGGAAAGCAGGGGGTCTTGCAATAAGTAACGTATGCTTTAGATAAATAGAAACTAGTGGATGTACTACATTTAGATTTTCAAAAAGGCATTTGATAAGGTGTTATATTGCAGAAAATAAAGGTCCTGGTGTAGGAAGCAACATAGTGATGTGAATAGAAGTTTAGCTGGATAACAGGAAACAGAAGAATATAGGTGTTGGCACAGTAGAGTAACGGTTACCGTAACATTATTACAGCACCAGCAACCAGGGTTCAATTCCGGCCTGTCTGCAAGGAATTTGTACATTCACCCCATGTCTGCATGGGTTTCCTACCACATTCCAAAGACGTACAGGTTAGGAAGTTGTGGGCATGCTATGTTGGTGACACTTGCGAGCTGCCCCCAGAACACACTAAAGATGCATTTCGCTGTGTTTTGATATACATGTGACTAATAAAGGTATCTTTTCTGGTTGTAAGGTATTGTGCCATAAGGATTGGTGCTAGGGCCTCAACATTTTTGAATTTATGTAAATAAGGGGGACCTGATAGAGGTGTACAAAATTACAAGGGGAATAAATAGGGCAGCCAGAAGTAAATTTTAAAACGAAAAATGATGAGATTGCAGAGGTCTGACGGTCCAGTGCATGATTTACAAAAGGCTAATATGCAAGTACAATAACAAACTAGGAAAGCTAATGTTATTTATTGATATGGGAATTGGAGGGTGTGCTTTAATTATACAAGCTATTGGTGAGACCATATTTATAGTGTATAATACCATACTCCTTAAGATATTAACACATTGGAAGCAGTTCAGAGACTTACTAGACTAATTCCTGGAATGAAAAAAAAACCTGGAATGGCCAGGTTGTTTTGTCAGGAAAAGCTAGATGGGCCGGTCTTGTATCCATTAAGTTTAGAAGAGTGATGGGTAACTTGATTAATAAATGAGATTGACGATAATGTGGATAACAAAGTTCCTTTAGTAAGAATCTAGAACTGGAAGTTACTGCTTAAAATTATAGGACTGCCCATTTAAGGTGGACAAGACATATTTCTTTTCCAAGGCTTGTGGGTCTCTTAAAAAATTTCTTCCTCATCGGGTGATGGAAGGACAGTCTAAATATTTTTAAGGCAGAGTGAGTTATTTGGGGGTGATAGGTTACTGTGGGTTGATGAGCATGCAGTACTGAAGTAAACAGTAATCTATATGAACTCCATCTGGAGACTCTTCAGTCTACAGTTTCAAGAATTTGCTAAATTCTATTTTGTTGGGGGTGATTATTAGACATTTGTACAAAGTGTCACAAATCATTTTTTGATGATAAATATTCCAAAGCATTATCTCCATTATAGTTTGGAAGAATCTTGGTCCCTTGATCTACACAAACATTCCAGTGTACACTTCTATTCAATGTTTAATTGAAGTTCCAGCTATTTCAGTTGCTCTTTCCCTTCCAAGTCATCTTCTTGGATTCTGGCCATGCCTGCAGGAGATTTTTAAACTGGCTCCAGCCTTGCCCCTATTAGTTTCTGTATTGTTGAAACCCCTCTCCCACTGTTGGTCTTTTCATAATATATTCTTGCTGAAACACCAGTTTCCACAGCATGCAGACTGATACATTATAAAAATAACATTTTTATTATTTGTTTGCTACGTACAAAATACCACATTAAAACTACATAGATAAGATATCCCAAATATGTTGCATTCAATTAGTCAGCATTTTGTATAATTTGTTGCACAGAACTACAATTACATAAACATTACACATACAAATTTCATAAGGTTTAAAAGTTCACTTTCATCCCTTACTATACATTCTTTATCACATGATTTATTTTTAATTAAAATCCCCTATGCTCCCCAAATCTCAAATAATGTCACAAGTGAAGGTGCGATTGAAGAAAATATATTGGAATTATATATTGGAAGTATGCATGCACAGACTCACTGTACACCTGTTAATACCTAATGTTTTATTTCATTTATTCCTTCTGATTGAGTATATTGATCATGCACCCATGGGCAATGGATCCATAATAGTTTTTAAAAAAATATTCTCAAGGTAGGTGTGCCTTGTCAGCAAGATGAATTGTATTGCCCATCCCCAACTGCCTTTTATGAGGTGGTAAACTGTCTTTCCAAATCACTGCAATTCCTGTGGTGATGCAAGTTAGGGAATTCCAGGATCTTGACCCAGCAATGATGAATAAAAGGAGAGATTCGAAGTCGAATTTGCAGATGAAAAACTCCATGCTCCTGCTGCCCACGATCTTCCAGACAGTACAGGTCACAGGCTTGGCAGGAGCTGGTGAAGAAAATATATTGTTTTTATTTGCTTGCACACATTTACAATGTTGCATCTTATACTTCAACTGTAATGCTTCACATAACAAAACAGAGAGACCATTTGACCTATTGAGCCCAGGCAAGTAAACCCATTAGTCCAATTCCCTTCTTCACCTTCTCCTTATACTCTGGCAACTTATTCTCTCACTCATGCCTATCAACTCTTTGATTGTCTGAGCCATTAACCAACAATAATAGATAATTTACAGTAGCCAATTAATCTACTAGCACATCTTTGGGTTGTGGGAGGAAACCAGAGCACACTGAAGAACCCCATGATGTCACAGAGAGAACATTCAAACTCCACACAGAGAGCACCAGAGGTCAAGGTGAAACATGGATCCCTGGAGCCAAGAGCAGCAGCATTAATTGCTGCATTATCGTGCCACCCTACTCACCATCAGCACCAGCTGTTTGTTGCTAAAATTTTGGAGCAGAAATGAATTGGCTCAGCTGCATTGGTGGGATTTGAACTCTGATAACCCTGGCCTCTGCACCACCACTATCCCCCTTATAGATTGAAATTTATTTCATGATTTTCTACTAATTTTACTTACCTCGAGTCCTGCATTACTAGATCTATAAAGTAGCTGGTACTGTTTTTATATATCCTTGAGATTTCCCAGGTCCTTCTCCAGTCTGGATTTGCAGTAAGGAAACCAGCATCAGACCTTAGAAGTTGAAAGAAAAATAAAATTTAATCTTTTTAAATGTTATTTGGTCACCTCACTTACATCACCAGGACCCTAAAAATCATGGCCTGCTCCTGCTGCACTTAACCTCCCCTGGCCTTCTACCACACATATCAAGTTTACCAATTCCATTCTCATGCTTGCCTTCATTGGTCAGGGAGTACAAGAGTTGGGACGTCATGTTATAACTGTACAAGACGTTGGAGAGACCATACTTGGAATATTGTGTGCGGTTCTGATTGTCTAACTATAGGAAGGATGTCATTACGCTGGAAAGGGTGTAGAAAAGATTCATGATGTTGTTTACTGGGGCTGGAGGGATTGAGTTATAAAGGCGAGACTGGATAGACTGGGGCTTTTTTCTCCCCTGGAGTGTAGGAGGCTGAGAGTGGCATTACACAGGTATGCAAAATAATGAGGGGCATAGACAAGGTGGATGGTCACAGTATTTTTCCCTAGAGCAGGGGAGTTTAATACCAGAGGGCATCAATTTACGGTGAAAGGGGACATGAGCACCAGCTCTTTCTTCATAGCGTGGTGGATATGTGGAATAAGCAGCTATAGGAAGCAGTAGACACAGGTACAAATGGAACATTTAAAAAGATATTTGGACAGGTACATAGATACAAAAGGATTATGGGGATATGGATCAAATGCAGGCAAATGGGACTAGATTGGATAGACATCTTGGTTGGCATGGACAAGTTGGGCTGAAGGGCCAGTTTCCATGCTATAAAACTATGGCTTCAGCCTGCCAATGTCCTAGTCAACATCATCTGTCTACCCCAGCCTGTTTCAGCTCTCAACCTGCTCCTTCCTACCGGGGCTCACATGCTTTGTTTGCATCTCTGGTGCCCAAGACCTGTTCACCATAGGCCTTCCAAGCATTACGTCTATCACTTTGGAGTTTGGGTTCCTGCCACTTAAAGAGTGCCAGTGGCAGTTTTTGGGTCTATAATCAGAGAAACATTTGCTTAACATTTTGGCAAAGATTTTTTTTTGGAAATTATGAACAATTTACACAAGGTCTATATGCTGGTTTCTAGAGTTCTGTCAGATAGCAAGATTCCATCAGTGGCAAGTAAAACATCATTTGACAGGCTAGCAACAAGCATCCATTACAAGTCTGACTCCCACAGCTACCTTGATTATACTTTGTCTCACTTCGTCTCCTCCTGGTCAGAACAAGAACAGAGTTCCTTGGTCATAACGTTCCACCCCAACAGCCTCCACATTCAATGGATCAAACTTTGCTGTTTCTGCCAGCTCCAACAAGATTCCACCACCAGACATTTCCCTCCCTCACTTTCAGCATTTAAGGGATTGTTCCCTTCATAACACCCTGGTCTGCTCTTCCATCTCTACTCACCAGTCTCCAGCTTAAGGCATTTTCCCACATAACCACAGGAAATGTAACACTGATCCTTTTACCCCTTCCCAAATTTCAGTGTCCTACACTATTTTTCCAGGTGAAGCAGCAATTCACTTGTAGTACATCTGGTGTATTGCATTCAGTGTACACAATGTGGCCTTGTCTACATTAGGGAATGCAGATTGGGTGACTACTTTGCAGAACATCTGTGTTCAGTCTGTTAGTGCCCCTGCGCTTCCAGTTGCCAATTTAATTCACCATTTCACTCCTACTCTGATCTTTCTGGGCTTCCTGCAACATAAAGCGAGGTCCAACGCAAGCTCTGAGAACACCTTATCTTCTGCATAGACATGCAGCAGCCTGCAGGAATCGCTATTGAATTCTCCAACTTTAGGTAACTTGCTCTTTCTTTCTCTGTCTTGTCACAATTTTGACTTAATTTTTCTTTTGCCATGTGCACAGTCTGCACTGGTGGGGCTGACTCACAGCCTTACCATTGGGAAGACATTACACAGACAAGTCTTAATCCATTTCTGTTACTTGGCTGACAATATTTATTCATTTGGTCTTAAATCAGAGATATTGTCTTGGTTCAACCCATCCATCACCTTCTCTGCTCCCAAAAGCTAACTTGTTTCCTCTCCTTCCCAGTTTTGATGAAGGGTCCTGTATGTAAAACATTATCTGTCAAGTGTCTCACATTCTACATATCAATTCCTCTAAACCCCAAACATTTTCATGATTCTGGCTAACCAAAAATCAAAGTACACAACACCTACTTGATTTCCTTTGTATTTTGAGCATTTAAGTATAATGTGCCTCTTTTGTAAATCTCATTTTAATTTCAATTTCCCTGTTCATCTATTCAAGTTTTATTTCCACAACTCAATTTTGTTCAGCATGGTGTGGATATGGCATATTATTGACACCTACCATCATTTTATTGTGATGCTGACAAAATATCAAATTTCTTCACGTGTAGTTGAAGGTGGAAATTCCAAAGTTGCTCTCAGTCATTCAACCCTCCTGCCCCAGCTGTGACCTTCTCCAATGGAATTAAGGGGAATCAGTTACACTGACATGATTTTAAGCTGTGTCTGAACCAGTCACTGCAAAATAGCCCAAAAATTTTTTGCTCTGCCACCTTTCTACATGACATTTTAATAGTGCATTAAGCCATTCATAATTGTACAAGTTTGTTAGTTAATTCATGTATGTGCAATGATTCCCTTGGGATAAATATTTTGAAATGATATTTATTTTGCTTCAAAAAATTGGTTTTTCAAATTCTATCTAATAGATGAGAAAACCAGGCACAGGGTGTTTGTTGATAGATTTTTAAAACTTAGCCACTTTATTAACCTATTATTTACAGGTTTCCCACCCAATTAAGTTGAGAAGGCATGATATTTAAAAGATACAAAGCAAATGTCTTTAGTGGTCTTAGGAGTTGCGAGCAGAGCACAGGAAAGAGGGGCTGTGGGGTGTACCTGATCAAAGGCAACCCTTTGGGTTCCTGATGTTTTGTTTTAAGAATAGGCAAGAAGGTAAACTTCTGTTAACAGGGTGGGAGAGGGTAGAAGTTTGCAGTGATATCAAAAAAAGCTGACTGGATATTGGCACAGAAGATGGCAGAAATATGTTGGAGTCATGCTGGATGTGCCAAAAATAGATTAGCGAGTACAAGTAATGAAGGCTGGAGGAACAACTGAATTACCCGTTCACTGTGCCCTCTTAACCCTGATCTAGTACAACTACAACTTACAACTCACCTTGCAGATACAATCATCCCCTTCTAAAATGTCCTTTTGCACATTCACATTTGTACAGCCACTAAGAATCTTTATGCAATGTCTTCCTCAGACACACTTAACAAATACGTTCTTATTATTCTTGGTCCTTCCCCAGAAATGAGCGCACAGATCAGTAGGCAGAGGCAGAGACCTGGAGGTAGCCCTCAAACCATTGCTACTTACACTTGAATAGCCAGAGGCATTAAAAATACCCTGAAAATCAGAGTGCCATCTACCCACATTGCATGCAACAGTCATAATGTAGCCTCAAAGTCATCAAAAATCAAAGAGCATAATGATAATCTAAATTATTCTTACCTTGATAGTCCTAATTCATGTCTTTATACACCAAAGATGCAGCAGAAGAACGTTGAAGACTCCTCAGAAGTCACTCATTCTGAGGATCTACAGTCACTAGCCTTACACGGACCAGGCACCAGTTCAGATACCCACACTCCAATGAGATTGCTAAGAAAGTTGGTTGGCACAGGTGACTCACACATCACAAGCAAGTAATAGCACATGATGAAGACAGAGTCAGGAGTACTGCTATGAGAATCAACTAGATGCTGACACTACACCTCGTCAATCAATGAACAGGATACTTCTAAATGTGATGTACTGACCGACTTCTCAGCCACACAATGCATACTTGGAGAGACCGGGAAAACCATCAAGCATAAGTAGCATGTTATTACAGCACTTCAGGAAGTTGCCCTAGAAATAGCAGAGGCATTGGTGGTTATTTTCCAACATCCTTTAAACTGATTCCACTGGATTGGAAAACAGCCGGACTGTTTAAAAGAGGTAGAAAGAAAGTGGGGAATTAGAGATAAGTTAGCCCAGAGGGCAGTAGAGGGAAAATGCTAGAGTGCATCATAAAAGATGTATTAGCAGGACACTTGGAGAAATGTGATAGGATCAGGTAAAGTTGACATGGAATAATGAAAGGGAAGTCATACTTGACAATCCTACTGGTATTTAATGAGGATTAAGTAGCAGGAAAAATTATGAGAACCAGTAATCTGGTGTACTTCCAGAAAGCTTTTGTTATTATGATTGACACGCAAAATTAAAGCAAGTGGGATTGGCCATAACATATATAGGCAGGGAACTGGTTGGTCATCAGGTGGTGAAGAATGGGAATAAACAGGTTTTTCTGGAGTGGCGGACAGTGGCTAGTGGAATAAGTGCTAGGACCCCAGCTATTCACAACGTGACTTAGGATGAGGGAAGTTTATAGACAACACAAAAGGGATGGGGGAAATGGGATGCAGAGAAGTTAGTGTGATTTGTACAGGTTGAAGCGTTAACAGGAAGGAAAATTATTATTTTAACAGCAATGCGTTAGGAAAATGGTGAAGTGTAATGAGACCTGGGCATCCTTGTGCACCAGTCAAAAGTAAGCATGCACAGGCACTTAAGGAAGCAAATGGTATGTTGGCCTTCATAGCAAGCAGATTCAAGTAATGGACCAGGAATGTCTTGCTGGAATTGTACAAAGCCTTGATGAAATCACACCTTGAGTGCTGTGTGCAGTTTTGGTCTCCTTATCCAAGGATAGATGTTCTTGCAATGCAGGTCTCCAAGGGTATACCAGACTGATTCTGGGATGGCAGGACTGACATATTAAGAGAGAATGGGTCATTTAGGCCAATATTCATTAAACTTTAGAAAAACAGAAGGGAACATCACAGAAACCTACAAAATTCCATCAGGACTTGAAAATACAGGAATGCTGTTCCAGATGGCTGGGGAGTCCAGGACCAGTGGTCATAGTCAAAGCACAAGGTATAAGCCATGCAAGGCTGAGGTGAGGAAAAAAATCTTCACAGTGGCGAGGCTCTGGAATTTGTTACCATAGCAAGTAGTTGAAGACAAATTATTAAATATGTTTGAGGACTGAGATATTGTTCTTGGGATAAAGGGAGCAAGAGATATAGGGAGAATGCAGGAACAGGAGACTAATGTCATCCTCCTATTCCAACTTATGTGCTTCTACATTTACCATGATGGCCTTTCAATGAAACAAATATGGCAACCTGCATAGTTCAAACATGGATCTTGAAAAAAAATACATGCAGACCGAGGCCTTTCACACCATCGATGCCACCTTGGTCTGGACAGATATCAACTCAGATCTACAGAAAAATGCACACCAGTCCAAAAGGTAGCAGGAAAGTAGAGGATGAGTGGGCTAATGGCAAGAAAATAGGGATGGGTTGGGTTTCTGCCCATAACAATCACTTCTGATCCATTGCCCTACTTTCTACATTAATATTAAATAAGAACCAAACCCAATTATAGATAAAGATGCAGCAGTCTATGACTAGATTTAAAATTCAGAGGATGTCAACTAATATCATCTCAACAGTCAGAGCAGGCAAGAAAGCAAATCAGTCTCTGGTGAAGTCACAGGGGGTTGCACCATGGAGCATTAGCAAGCAGAAATTTAACTGCATAAAGGCTTTCATTGTACCTCTTCTCAACTGACCAATTGGGAGTTTTACATAGGTTTCATCAGCACATTTTAAGAGTTGTCCAAACAGCCAACTAATTTACTGGATTCAAGGTAGAAAAAGATCAAGAAGGTGGTCTACCACAAAAGGGCATTAGGGAAGCTGCTCAAGAACATTGCCAGTTATTTAATCCTTTAGCAACTTCAGATTTGCACTTCATCATTGTACAGCTAATTCCTGGAGCTGATGAATACTGCTGGGTAATCAAAGGGTGGCTCAGGCTTGCCTTGCTGCAGTGGAAGGCCAGCCAGAGTGACAAACCCAAGCGTTTGCTCATTCTAATAGTCATCAGAAACAAGATGAAACTCTTGATGCCATGTAGTAATAAATGGAACATCAGTGAAAACGAGGTATGTTAATAAGCTACTAGGAAGAAAACTATTTAGTTTGCTGTACTTGAATAGAGAATGGTGAACACAGCTATGTAATGTTTAAAGAATGTACAGAACAGGTGCAAATAAGATCAGGTTTTGAATGATTTACTGAAATGAGCTGTGTAGACGAAAGCTTGGCAAGTTTTAGATGGATACTGAGAAGTCAGGCAATACCCACTTGATTTAGTTTAGAATGCAGCTTTTATTAATGATAGACTTGGCTTCCAGTCAGGCAGTGTCTCCCTACCCACAATGCTGAGCCCCAGAAACTACTCTATCCACCACATTCCCAGCAGTATGCATCCATTGCCTGAAACTAGCCGTGGATACAGGACTGGGATGTGTGCGAGTCCTGTGAGGGAAGAGAAGAGAGAATGCTGGAAACACTCACTCCAGAACCAATAAGGTTTATCCAATTCTTATGGGTTTGCAGTGGGAAAATCTAAGGAATTGGACACACTGAGAGCGTAAGGAGAGCCTTCCAAGTTCTCCTGAATCATTACCAATGCCGTAAGTATTGCATACATATGAGATCTCCCCAGAGCTGCTCTCACCTTGTTTCAGCTGCTTGGATTCCTTAAGATTAAGAAAGCTTGCAAATCAGGTCAATTCAAAGAGATCCCATCTCATTTAAGATGCACACCCCTCAAAGGCGGCAGCTGCCCATCTCTTATGCCTCAGGAAAGCAGAACAGTTTTCCACATACAAAGCCCATCCACATACAAAGCTTCCTCATTCATTGGTGTCTGTAGATGGCCACTTAGTTACAAGAAGCAACACCTGGTGCTACATCTCTGAAGAAATTGCCCTGTCTAAAAAGACAATGGGCAACCCAGTAGAATTTTTAAAATTATGAATGCATTTGATGGAGTACAGGGAAGGTACATCCATTTAATTTGGGGCTACCAATATGTAAGGACCATAAATATATCAAGAGATTAATAACTCCAAAAAGGGATTCAGAATAATCATTGATACCTAACATGGATTGAGAATGTAGAAAATATCAATGCAGTATAGTTGAGAATAAATAGTAAAGATACAGCTTTGTAGAATAGTTGCAACTTTATGATTTAGATCACAAAAAACAAATCAGCAATTGAGAACAGCTGAGTCACTAGCCAAAAGAGTTAAGTTTTGCAGAGAGTAAAAATTTCAATAACTAATTTTTCAAGACAAATATGATCAGAACCAATGAGGTAACAAGCTTGAAAAGTTTTGAATACAGCTGAAGTAAGGATTGTCCAGTGAAAATAATGAGTCCAGGTCAAGTAGTTGGAGCACCAATCTAGGAGTAATTGACAACAAAAATTTGCAGGGATCCAACAGACCATGTCTCCCAAGCCATATCCCAATCCTGCTTACCTTAAAGCTTTCAAAACAAAAAAAATCTACTCATGAATGTTGTCTCTGAAAGCTGCTTGGAATCTCTTTCATTTTGAGACGCTTGCAGCCAATCCACATCTAGCAGTGACAAGACTGACCAATGAGGGCACAAGTATTTTTAACCACAAACCATCAGGTTTTACTCATACAAGCAACCAGTAAGTGAGAATGCAATTAAGGAACCCATCGCTTCCATTTAAAACTGGCAATATTCCATACTTAATATGTAAATTGGTGTTCTGCACATCCAATAGATTGCAATTCTTATGCTGAAATTGACAAACATACATAGTAAATGCTGATTTCACTTCCTTCAGAATTCCGCAGAGCCAGACCCCAAAATTCTTTCAAGAAACATCTTGAACTTCAACCACTAAATGACTGACCACCAATCCACTGCCAATTTGATACACTATTGGGGGAAAAAAAACTCTTCTTAACAATGCACATTACTGATTGGCTAGAATTGGATTCTATCAACATTAGCCAATCTGTTGCCAACACGTGTATATGTTACTTGTTTCAATTACATCAGGCAGCGCACCTATATTATTTAAAGCAAAAGCAGTAGCACATACTTTCCAAAATAACTGCCTTGCATTGTATTTCAAGTACACAAGGCCATTAGCAAGTATACAAACGAAATCCTTGCCTTTTGGTATGAATACAGGGTACCATTTCATGGAATTGTTACATTTTCCCTAAAAATGCACCATCGTGTAACATCTATTTGAGAGAACTGAGATGGCACTTTCTACTGAGTGCCATCATTTTTCATCTTCTCACAATTTAACATCAATGATACTTGAGGGCACAAACCTTTCCCCATACAATGAACTCAGGTTCCTAGTTCAATTTCACAGATGCCCACATGCTTAAATCAAACAACTGTGAATATTCCTTGAAGTGGTTGCAAAGCCCTGCAAAACTATATATTAAAATTCATCCTCCATATTTCTACTCTAGTAGAATATTTTCTGTTGTTGGTGGAAGTTTCCCTATACATGTCAAATAAATGTCATTGGTGCTGATTTTGCTAGTAGTTCTTTACATGCAAGTGCTGGTAAATTTCAGGTTGCAGATGGGTATGTGCAAGCTGCAGCCGTACTGGCCTAGCTCTGCTACCAATTTCCTGGTTGTAGTCTGTCAATGCACTACCCATGAAGTCCAGTGGAGGAGCAGGAACTTCCAAAGATTCCCCAGTATTTACAATGACAAATCCATTCTTAGTTAAAACTGGTTTCCGTTCATCTAAGCAGGGATGAAAGAATAAGGCAGGTTATAGTTTATATACATGTTTGACAAATAGCAAAGCTGGGAAGTGTTTTGTTAGTTGAACATTTTCATTGGAGTTTTATAGTCAGGCTTGATCTCACCCATCCATCATCACCTATCAGAAGCACCAGGGGATAGTGGTGATCATCAGAAAAACTCAGCACCTCACCATTTAGCTCTGGGATGGTCTACGTCAGTGTGATGGGCCATGCAGATCCAAAGCACTTAAATTTTGTGCAACAAAGGCAGCGAGTGAAGACAACCCCAGTCAGGAAATTCAGAACCTCTACTGTTGGAAAGAATTTTAAGTTACAATTTACCGGTTTAATAAAAATCACCCAATCGATACAAATTACAACATAGGAAATGTAATAGAAACAGGAATTATAGTAAGTATGGTATCCTTCATGTTTCAGAAAGTTTGCCATAACATTGTCACTGATAAAAAATACCATCATCAAATTTACAACAGTAATGTGCAGTGCATTATTCTGTCACTATATTGAGCTGCATTCTTTCACGTTCACAACATTGTTAGGTAAATACTGTTAGATAATAAGTCATCTAACTTATGATTCAATGCTATAGTTACCACCCTCCATTTCCTTTGTGCTGTAATCATGAATCTTCAGCTTTTGCTCAACATATAGACCATCTTTCTTTGACTTAACTTTTGCAGAAGAATCTTCAACTTGTAAGCAAACAAAATTTCCACCATGCATGGCACTGTTCCATGCTGCTTGTGATTTCATTCCCTTAATTGATCTGAATTGGCCAGTAATTTAAAATGCTATTAACACTAAATCCTGAAGCAGGATACACATGCATTCTTAATCGGAAACTCAATTCCTGGCAGTTTTAACCTAAGCCATCCAACATTAAATCAGCTGATCATAGAAAATCAGTCAAGCTATTGTGGAAGTCCCAAACCTCACCCTGCACACAGGTTGCCACCAAGGACCTTTGGCTTCTTAATAAGATTTTTAATTTGAAGGAAGAAGTTACTCTGTAAATTTCACTTGCCCTATATTCTTCACAATTTTAAAATATTTGATAAGAGTTAAATGTGCATACAGGAAATCAGTACCAAAAAAATCTGCCCCAACAAATATAATTAAACACAACTCAAGAATACGCTGTTCTACAGGTGTTATTTAATATACCATACAGTAACAGTATGAGAAATTAACTTCCGTTTTATTACATGGTATTTTAATAGTTCAATTCTGTACTCTACTTAGCATTTATGTCACATTTACCAATCTCTATTTTATTCTGGCTTTAAGAATCAAAATTAAAGGATCATGAAATAATCAACACCAAAATAATGCACTTATTGGAATGCCTTTTATAATGTCAGAACTGCCCAGTGCATTTGCCAGCTTAATTTTTTTTATAGTTATTGTTAGTATGTTAAATAAAACAGTAGATAATTTGGACACAGCAACGTGGCACAATGCGGAAATATAATAAGCAAGCAATTAAATCTGTTTTGAGACAAGCAACAAATATTGGCCAAAATACTTGGGAAAGTCTCCTTTTGGCTGTATCACTGATCTTTTACAAATAATGGGCATGTCCATCAATTTAACACATTAAACAAGCAAAAGGAAGCACATCACAAATGACTGGTGCTGGTCATTACCTAATCCACTATCTAATATTGTTTTTTTTAAGAAGGGAAGGATACAGCAAAACTGTGATGGGCATAGTAATTAATTGGATTATAGTGATTTGCCAATTACAGTGGATGGGGGGTGGTGGTGGCTAGCAAAAGCAAACAAGACTATAGCTTGGTAACACTGCAGAATCAAATCTAAGTTTTCCACATTACAACAGTTCTGAGAGAAAAGTATCAGTATCTGGAAGCAAGTAGTTTTGCAAAAGAGGTGGCACAGTAGGGTTAGTGATATAGGGAGGCAGAGTACACAAGTCCTTTTCACATTAACTCACCCTGAAGTCAGTGATAAACATGAAATTCTGACACTGCAGTTGATAATTCTTCTGTAATGTTGCTGTAACTAATGTTTACAATTTGAATCAGTATTTGAAGTAACTGGTTTTCTTAGTTTTTTTTTAAGTCCAACCCAAGAGAAAAAAAACATACAAATAAATGTTCTTTATTTATCCAAAGCTTTCCTTCCTGTGTATTCATGAATATCTTTAGCAGTGCTTGAACTGTGTCCCCTTGCAAAGAAAGAACTTGCATTCATTTAGATTCTATCACATCAAAATGTCCAAAAGGCTTTACAAGGCACTTAAGTACTTTGTAGTCAGTGTTAGAAGATGAGAAGGATGGTATTCCAATATGGTTCAGCAAACAATGAGAGAAGTTAACAGATACTTAAGGAATAACATCTGAAGGTTAAGTATTGGCCAGCATATGGAGGGATTTTTAATATCCAGCTGAGACACACTACTTTGTTATAGTATCTAATCCAAAAGATAGAACCTCCGACGGTGAAGCATGTGCTTAATACTGCACTAAAGCTGAATTACCCTAACTATAAATAATAGTATTCACAATTCCAGAAAAGAAACCAATTGGGCTCAGTTTTGCTGCAGTAGAATAGTTAATCTGCAAAAATTAAGCATAGAGCCCATAATTTAATAATGCAATTATTGTTTAAGATACAGTAATCAGTTAAGGAAAATTAATATCCCAAGAACTAAGCATAAATTACAATGGATTAACTCATTATCAAATGAGGTAGATAAAAAGAAAAGAACACTTGAAGGCATTGTTTTACAGCTCAACAATGAAATTGAGAGACTTTAAAACCTAGTTTCAGTTTCAGAGAGATTACAGCTATGACCAATTACAATTTTGTTAGAAGCAGAAACAGAATGCCTAGCCCAAACTCAGCTTATGTCAGATTTAATTTGTATCTAGCACACAAATCCTGTAAGTGAATACCATTTCAGTTGTTTCAACACTAAACATGACAGACCACTGTTGCCTAATTGTGCACCTGCCCCTTACCTGAAGTTGGAGAGCCATTTTCACGTTTAAATAAAATGACAATTAGTCTCATTGTTACTGACAGGAAAATTTGGGCCAATGTCAAAGAATGAAGGCAATATTAACATTTGGAAAGTAATCAAACAAATGACTAAAATCTTGAAAAACTAGATAGTCCTTGCTTTTGAAATGGATCCACCTTGATACAAGGGAAGTCATTAAGGCCAAGTAAATTTAATCATTCAAGTCTGCCTTGACTTTGGTAATCTTTATATTGAAGAGATTCAAAAAAAACATTAGTAACTTTCTGTATATTCTCCCGACTTGTCTTCATGACTTATATTCCAAGCTCTTCCCTTTCTTAGGTTTGTAGGCTTCTGATATAATCATTTTTAACTTGCTCCATTGTTTTCAGTCAATGTACAATCTATATATAATTGTATACATCTATATACAAGATGTAGAAGTATGATAGGAAAAAAAATTGTTACTAGTCTTGCATTTTACTTGTACAAAAAACCTATCAAATCATACCAAAAACATGGTGTACCATGTGCTGGACAGCTTTTTAAAATGGGTGTACATTGAGTACAAACCTATGTGGGTACTGAGTTTAATCCTCATTGAAGCACTTTAAAAGCAGTAATGCAAGGCTCAGAACAATCTTCAGAAATTTAGGGCACCCAAAACGGCACAGCATTTTATCTAATTGGTACAATTTTAACTGCAATTCAGATTCACAGATTTGTAGTGATATCTGATACAAGTATTCTTGCAGGAGGTGTTTATATGACCTTGTAGCTTCCCAACAGCTGTAACAGGTTGGCTTGCTATTTGCGTCAGATGCACCTGTCCACAGTAGCAGAATAGCAGTGATTTCTCAGGCACTAGTATGACGTACTTTGCAGCTCCTCCTCATTATTTGGTGCTTCAGAAAGGGGAGCTTCAGCACTGCGCGTAGCACTTAATAGAACTGCCAGTTCAGATACAGATAAACAATAATATCAATGTGATAGCGAAAATTCAAAGATTGGGAATGAGAGATTTGATATTTCAAAAACCACGACAGGATAATGTGCAACAAATGGGATCCAGAAGTTGCTAGAACAGCTCAAGGTTGAAAGCAGTAAAATTTCAGGAGGTTGGATGTTAAATATATTAACAGATTTTGACAGATTTACTTATCCATATTGAATAGGATGTTGTGGACCATAATCAGTGAACAATTAGGCTGCCAAATCTGCTTTCATAAGAACGAAAGTGGCAAAGGAATTTGAGGATTCCAAACACATGATCACTGAAAATGCAGGGGGGTGGGGAGGAACCATGGGGAAGAGGAAAAAAAAACAAAGAAATTATGTATTACCATAATACAGTGCCAAGAAAGTCACTTGGGGAAGACTATAATCAGAGGAAAAAGTAATTCATCAATTGCTAATTCTTTACTCTCCACTTAAAGTACAACTTAAGATTCAAGCACAATAATGAAGGATAACAATTTTTCAAAGTGTCAATTGACATTTTCTAAAATAAATGTCCAAATTTGATAATGTCAATTCAAGTGATTGAGATCCTTTACAGTTATCCTTCAGAACAAGTCGTGTGTACTCCTCCACAAAAAAGATGATTCAAATAACTGATGCATTCTTAATGGATAAACAGGGGTTTTATTTAAGAAAACAAAGCAAAATATCAAAATGTGGGGGTAGAAGAAAAAAAAGGAAATAATGATCAGAAATGTCCAATGTCAAAATCTGAAATTTCCATAACTGATTTCTTACATTCTGACAGAGTAGTTTAATTTCTTTACTAAAATAACCTTGATTTCAGGAAAAATTATGCAATACACAATCAATTCAAGAAGAATAAAGGATTTTTACCAATTGGTGGCTATTTGAATGAAAAATACATTTAATGATAAAATAGAAAGTGCTCTAAATACCTTTTATTTTTGAACACCTTAATGTAACCATTTGTTTTTAAATATCAGAACAAGAGCAGGATTTCTTGACCAGAATGTACATGACAAGGATGGATCCAAGAGGACAAAAAAGTTTGTATGAAAATGCCATTTTTATGCAGAAATGTCATTAACTGCAACAAAAATACCCATCTTTGCTGCTTGAAGATGCAATGTAAAATTCAACAGAAAAGATATTTGAAATATTAAATTTTACAGAAAAGTGCATAGAAATAAGCTGCACCTTTATGAGTCAGTCATTCATTTCATGTGAGTAAATCCCCATTATTTTCTTATTGTAAACATCTTATTGGCTATAGTCAAAATATTACTCACCTAGAATGAATTTAAAAGACCATGAACAAAGGAAATAGGATGGAATTCTTGTAGAAAAGGTTTAACATTGCCACAAACTTTTTCTACAAGAATTCCATCCTATTTTCATTGTCACTTCCTAAATATATTACCATTCATATAACTGCCATCATCTTTCTGATTGAAACATTGTTTTCAAAGATCTGATTGGCAAATAGCTAGATTAATGATTCACAAATGTGTTTGAGTCCTACCATGGTAATATGTTAGTAAATCTGAAATAAATAGAGAATATCAATATTAGTGCCCAGTGAAGTGTTTTTTGTTAATACTAATCTAGTTGGCCAATGTATTCAATGGAAGGAAATATCTTCCTCACCTTGTCTGGCTTGTGACTTTGGGTACAACCAATGCAATTGTCTCATTTCGGAGGCAGATAACTCAGCAAGCCACTCAGTTCCAAGACCAATTAAGAAATAGACAAGTGCTGGCCACATCAGCCCATGAACAAATGAAGTCAATTTCCCTTTTGGGCTGGCTTTGGATGTCCGAAAATCTGACAACTAGGGGACACCAACACAGTAACATAAAGGTTCACTTTAGTTTTGAAGCCACCAAATCACTGGTTTGAATACAAGTACTCTTGCAATATTTTAAATATATAACGAAACTCTTGCATGAAGATTTTGCAGCTTCTATTGTAAATTATTGGACTGGCAGTATCATGATGAAAGATGAAACAACTACAATCAAAAAAGTTACAAAAAAAAAACCTGTTTCTGCTTAAATAGTTGTTGCAGAGTGGAGAATTTATCAAAATAAATTTCAGGAATATTGATTTTTCCCTCCCCCCAGAAGTGCAAGAGTAGTTAATGCAGAACATCCCTTTATCTTTACAATGCTTTACTCTACATATGAACTGTGCATACATTTGGCTTGTTCCCTTCATTTTCCTTGGTTCTTGCACCTTGTTCCCACACTTGAGGCCTGAAATAAAGTTCAAATGCAAAAAAAATCTTCCTGGAAAGTGGATTTGTTTTGTTTGCTTGTGATGTGGTATTTAATAGCTTTACTATCCATCCATGAGTCTATGCCACCTCAGTACTAAACTGGCAAATGTTTAGGTTGAGTAAATGGAGATACAAAAATACTACGTTGTGTGTTATGAAGGGAGATTTGGACCAAGGCACATTTGAAGACAGATTGAAGTTAAATCAATTATAGCATGATTATTGAATAGTGAAAGAAAAAAATCAGTTCCAAGAACACTATTGAAATAGTGGAGTATCACAATATAGTTAATAGTTGCAATATAAACTCACCTTTTCAAAAGAATCTTGAAATTAATTTAATGCATTCTGTACCTACTCCTAATCACCAACCATCACAAATTCCACCTGCTGCCAGCTTCAGTAAGGAAAAAGCTTCTCCTTTTGTAGCTGGAAATGTTAAAATATCCAGAAAATAAACTAATAGAGGTGAGGAAAAAAATGACGAAGGACTTAAGAACACTGTAGGCTGATGATTAAAAGAAATAGCAGGTATTAAGAATTTGCTCACATTTCAAAGTTTATATGGAAGTAAAAATACTCCACTGACAATTTGCTAAATGGACGCCAAAGAACGAAACAAAGTTAGATGGTCAAATGCTTCCAAACTGGAGGGTCGAAATGAAAGAGGGGTAGTTGGGAGAAAAAAAATGGAAATAAGAGCAGTGATCACTACAGGGAACTGTGGATTAGCTTCACAAAAATCAAACAAGGTCGCACATCAGTTACTCAGCTCAGAATCAAATGGCATAGTAATGCTGCAAACAGCCTGAATCAATTGAAAAGAATGGTGAAATGAATTTAAAAGTGTGCGCTAATATTCTGGAAAGAATGCAGAAAGAGTATTCATTGGTTACCTACAGGCAGAGGTGCAATAAACAGGACAGAAAGCATTTACTTTACAGCTCTACCCTGGGTCAGAAAATGCAATGTGCAAGGTAAAAACCTTCACAAGCCTCTGTAACATATAGAAGTCAAAGAGGTGAGTAATATGGAATACTCACATAATTAAGACTGAAGTTGGTAATAGTCAATCACGCTCTGCATGCATGGAGGCAAATAAGCCCCAACTCCAAAAGAAATGAATCTACAATAGAAGAGGGGTTTCCATCTATATAGCCGACACCTTCTACAAGTTCAGAACTGTTTCAATCCAAGAAACACTTAGTGAAATACAACAACCAATTTTTTTTTTAAAAAGAACAAATTAAGTTTGTTTGCTTTGATTAATGAAAACTTTATTAACTATTTGAGAGAGCAGTCAGGACCCCAGTTAAAAGCATTTTCCAAAAGGCAATGAAAGATAATTGCAAGCTGATATTCTCCAGAGAGTAAATGTTTACATAAGGTGAAAATTTGCATTGCAGAGCTGATATATGGAAGTTTATGAATTCATATGTTCAGTACATTAAAACATTTTTTAGTATTTGTCATAAATCTTTATTTGCTGTGATAGACACTGGAATCAACATAAACACAGAAAATGTCCCCCATTTTCTTTTAAGGCATACAGTCTGGTTTACTTCTAGCCCCGCCCCACTGGCAGCCAGGAAATTAACTCATCAATATATTCTGTGCAAGATTTCATTCAAGGTTTTTGTTTTTCACAACATACTTTTCCATAACCTGTATTCACAAAACAAATCTCCATACTGTTAGATAATACTTTTTCTTTAAAGCAAAAATAATGGCAGCAGCATAATGAAGAACACAAAATATAGTTTGTTGTACGAGCATTGTATATGGTTCACTTTTCCTCGGGAAAATATGAAAGCAAAATGATTTGTATGTTAACAATCTTGCACTTATCTTTGATATAGTATTTTTACATCAGCCAGCAGTTAGTCCCATACACTTGGAGGGTTTCATGTGCTCTACAATCCACACCCATTGGACGCAAGTACCCAGCTGAATAAACACCACAAAATCCAGAGGTGGGCAAAGATTAGCTGGAGCACCATTAGAACCCTGCATGTTGTGAACCAAGACAAGTATGCTCCCACAAAAGTTACACAACACTCATGGCAAATAGATTCAATGTTGAAATTGCCATTTGGATGCATTCATAATAGTGGTGCTCCATCCTATCTTATTATAAGATAGTATTTTTTGTTATATGTATTATGATCTCAGTTGTATACAGTAGAGTTTGATTCATATTCATTGTTGAAAGTAATGCTGATGATAGACAAAGTCCACCAACTATGAAAATAAATTCCTGAATTTGTGCACTTCAGTTTAGGCACAAAACTAGTCCTCAATAACAAATTAGATACATCCCAAATACTCCAAGACTTAAAACAATCACAACATTTTGTTTTAATTTTAAAGAATAGAAATGTAGATAAAGCCAAACAGTATCTGTGGAGAAGTGGTCAACATTTCATACTGATTGCCTTTGAGCAGCACTTGCTTGATTAATCATTCCAAAATGTTGGATTTGTTTTTTTTTTGCAGATGCTACCTGATCCACTGAGTATTTTGACAATTTCTTTTTCACCCATTTCACAATAAATTTTGTGCACAATTCCAGATTCTAATAAAATGTAATGCACACAGCTTAATGCAATACTAAAATTTTCTTCTCTAAACAAAAACTAATACATGCAAAATAGCATTACAATTATTACAGGTTATAAACTGGTAGAACACGCTCACCACCATAAACCTAATAATAATGCAGTCCTTAAGCTCTAAAAAGGCAAACCCATCTAAAAATTCTAGTGACTGTAAAACCAGTTTTATGATTATATTTCATATTGTTGAGTACCATTACTGGATTGCTTGCTGGAAAATTTATCTTTTGATATATCCAACTTGTGGCTCAAAAACTAACACATTCATAAAAAAGGACAGAAAAAAAAGGCAATTTTTTTTTAAAACTTTATTATTCACAACTTGCGGTTCACCACTGAAGGGTTTGCAAAGGGCAACAGTGAGAAGTAGAGAAGTTACTGAATATCCAGATCCCTGATGGACGTGTGTAAAATAACAAGATCCTGGGGTTTATGAAATCAAATGCCACAAATATGTACATGACAGAAAATCAGAAGGAACACAAAAGTGACACAATGGGGCAGCTAGTAAAGCTGTTGCCTCACAGCTTCAATCCTGATCTCCAGTGCTGCGTGGAATCTACAAGTTTTTCATGTGACTACATGGGTGTTCTTTGGGTGCTCTGGTTTCTTCCCACATCCCAAAGACGTTGAGTTGATGGATTAATTGGCCACTGTAAATTGCACCTTGTGTGCAAGTGAGAGTTAGAAAACTAGGGCAATCAAGGGAAATGCGAGGAAAATAAAAATTGTGATTAGGGTAAATGGGTGTTTGATGGTCAGTGCAGATTTATGGGCCGAAGTTCCGTGTTCCATGCTGTATGACCGCCTCTAAAAAGAAAGCGTGAAAACAGAAATACCAAATAATTTAGGAAGAAACTCAAGTATACAGGGGACTTATTTATATAAGCAGCCCTCCCCAAATTATGAATACCCAACTTATTGATATCCATACTTATGAGCGAGCTCCCATAATTAATAAATTCAAATGTGAAATGTTGAAAAAACCTGTTCACATGTAACATCCAGGCAGTAATCGGAAACCATCGTCTTGAGAACACAGGTTGCCAATTTTACCATGGGACGACACTTAAAGAGTTGCTTTGGAAATTGACAAGCAATCGCTTCCATTGATACTTGTGCAACGATACTCTAACATCCACTGAAGCCCATCAAGACCAGCATGTGACATCCCGATTCTATACCAGTGTAACAAGGCAGGGGAAGACTATAAACGTTCATGATAATTGGATTTCATCAACATCATGCGTTATAATACTGTTGAGGTATGGTTACCATATCCAGTGATTATGCCGTCCGACAAATGGACAAAATCAACTTAGAAGCATCTGTAAAAACGGCGTCCATTCATAACTCAGGAAAAGCCAGTAGCATCTTTCATGTTTTCAGAAGATCCCAGAGCATTTGATAGTCAATTAAGTACTTCTGATGTGTACTCAATGTTCCTTAAGAAATGCGATAGCTAATTTGAACAAAGGAACATCTCATTAACATTAATGTGATAACAATAATATAAACTGGTTTGGTGACTTTGATCAGGATAAACATCCTGATAGGGAAAAACTCTCCTGCAAAAAAAGTTGCCATTTACCTTCTGATAGCCACCTAAATACAGTAACTGCCCAATTAATATCTCATCCAAAAGATGGCTCTTTTAGCAGTGCAGTACAACCTTAAGCTTTGACAATGCAGTATAATGATAGTGCTGCACTGGAGTATTTGTCTAGGTTTATGCTCAAATGTTCAGAGTGGGTATTGAACAAACAGTCCTTGAACAGAGGCAACACTACTCAGCTACAGTTGATTCCCAGGAGCTGACAAAAGAGAAAAAGCGCAACTATAATGACAAGACTAAATGAAATACAAATTAAAGAGAAACCAATAAAACTATGACGTTTCATATGACAAGCAAGCACATAGCTGTCTATCTTACATGCTGCGTGGGCTAGCTATCTTTGAATACACTATTTACAAACGTCCATCAAGATTTCAGAAGGGTTTACATCTCGGAATAAATGTCTTTTCATTTAGTGCAAAGACACAGATGCCTCAATATTAGAAATTCACAAATGGTTTGGCAATGCCTCTTTGTAACTTATATACTTTAAAGAGTAAGCACCAGAACTCCATTCCTTTCTGGTAGTTGTATTTTCTGAAAATGTGCCCACCAGTCATATCTGCCAAATAATGAAGTGGTGAAACTAACATACTAAAAATATTTGCTTTTGGAAATTGTTCATTTTAAATAATAATAATCCCACATGAAAATAGTCCAGGAAAACCCACAGTTAAGCAGGCAGTGGTCTACATACAAATGAGTGGAACAGCTGTACATATTTTCTTCTAAAGCTTGGAGATGTTTGATTAAATCGATGACAAAATAAACACCAGGACAATTTGAATGCTAATTCAAATGCTTAATTTAATTACAATTTTGCATTGTTTAAAAAGGATAAGCATTTGAGCTCAAATTCCTTTCAGCCACAACTTTCCTAGGGTTTTAAAGATGGGGATAGTTTTCCACCATCTGTAGTGGTTTCAATTTATCCAACATATGGAAATAGGCAAGTAATTCAGTCAGATCTTCCAAATTTAGTTTTGCATGCATGGTAAACTGGGGACACAAAATTGAAAATTATAAGAAAAATCATACTTAGCCAAACAAAAAATCCAGTTTTTTTACCCAAATGTTTTCCCACATCTTTGCTCCAAAAAAATATTATCCACCAGAATATATGTACTGTATTTTGAATGAAAGCTACAATGAAATATCCACAAGTTTCTTTTGCTGAATTTTCACTGAACCACCATTAATTTCCCTGAATCTACCTTAGTTTTCTTCAGTCAAACTGAATTCTTCAGGCAAAAACATATCCTAAATGTAAATATTTTAAAATTACAACACCTTTCACAGAAGCAGAATTCAGGTTATACCAATTATGAATCTTCCAAAGTCAAAAGCATCACGACCACTGGAGTGAACATCACTCTGGAATCTAAAACAGGAAATCAGAAAAGTGAAGAAACTGCTCCACCACAAAATTCATTAGCCAGTGG
>JARFYF010000112.1:74934829-74955143 GCA_030265395.1 Rhina ancylostomus | reverse complement strand
CCCCCCCCCCCCCCCCCCCCCCCCCCCCCCCCCCCCCCCCCCCAAAAGAGAGCTGCATCAGTAATAGTTGAAAAATGGAAATGAAAGCTAACAAAGAACTGCTTTCTGCTCCCATCATTTCCATTACATAAGTTGTGAAAAGGAAAGCAACTTTCAACTGTAGGAAAGCATGGCAAAGACTAGAGTTAAGACATTCAGACCCTATATGGAGTTAATCCATTTCTGGAAGCACAGATGTTCTTGCACTGAGTCTATTATTACACGACCAGTTTTCAATCTTTCTGCAATGATTTTTTTTATATTTTAAATAAAATCCCATTTGGCAGTTTAAAAATTTACATTAAAAATTCTCGTCTCTGATCCCACCATTATTTTCCCTACTATATATGGCTTTGGTAGCCCACATGCATCAAACTATATCCACTAAACTGAAGTAGGTTCCATTTAAGCTCTCACAAAGAACTGTGCTACAAGTAAGATGCAATAGGTTTATAAGATGTCATCAAATGGGCGATGAGCAACAGGAATAAGATGACAAGTATATTTTTGTTAACTATATAAAATATTTGCTATTAAAATTCACATCTTTAACCAGAGAACTATAATGCAAATTAACAATTTAGTTTTGGATAGACCAACCTGCTGGCTGCCTCTGATCAGTGGTATTTAAGCTTGGGATACAGAAAAAAAAATTCTGACCATCTACAAAAATCACAGGCATTTTCTGAATAAAACTAGTTTTCTTCCTTTATGCGATAACTTCCAAGACAAAATGTCTGGTTTCACCTAGAAACAAAATAAACTTAATATATTCCTACCAAGTCTTTGATTTTAATTATTCATTTTCAGATGAACAAAGATAACAAACTTCTCAAAAGACTGAATAAAAATGCTGCTCAGAAATGAGCAACAGTATTACATTAAGTATTAACAAAAAAAATTAGGGCTGTAAATGAATACATTACAATACAGGAAAGATTGCCGAGAACTTTATTTGCATCTTAAAGCGTGTATTGCAACGTATACCAAGCAACCGTGAACAAACTAGAGGGTATCAAGTTCAAAAAGGTGGGTTTATATTTGATTTATTTTCCTGCAAGCCAGGCATATTTTCCAGGGATCAGGTGAATTTTAATTCTAATGTCCCGTCCCACAAATACAAGTCATTCCTGTTAGATATGGTCAGTAGTTAGAAATATTGAGCTTTAGAACTACCAGAAACAGAAGACACCATATCCTTGAAAAGTCAACACAGCAGAGTATGGTCAATGAACCTCAATTCTGTCTATTTCATGTCAAAAAGCTTAAGCCCATTCCACATTCCAACAAACTCAAATGCAAACCCACCTATTGCCTACATTTCTCACCCCAACCCCCATCTACTATATTTAAAATACTAAACACATCAACATAAAGCCTTCAGCAATACAAAATAAAAACACATAAGCCATTTGAGATTCCAATTTTACTGTCTGAAATCACTTAAAAAAAAAACAAAAATCACAAAAGTCAAAATTGTTCCAGAAGACTGTTTCATTGAAGGTGGTGCTAGAGTAGCTAAACAAATATCAAAATAGTAACATCTCAGTGAGACTTTTTGTCCAAATTCTCTGCAACTTGTGCATTACATTATGTACATTTTAGATTACTGAAACATATCATGCACATTCACTAAATACATCCAACAGGAAGTTAAAAGAATATTTGAAACAGTAAAATACCAAAAAGACCTTATGTACTAAAGCTCATTACAACTGATACAATCTGCAAAAATACTTGAGGCAATTAAGTGGAATGGCTAAAGGCTACTGTATTTTTTTTTCAGGTCTGTATTTAGTATCTACGGCGTTTGTTTGCACCAAACTCTCCAACTTGATTTCCACGGGGAAACCCAGCAGGGCTGCCAACCATCGGTCCGCCCATGTTATTTGCTTGACCATCCATATTTCCAGGAACAAATCGATCATTAGGCTATTAATTTAGATAAAATACGTAGGATTGGACATTAGTGTTCATTGCAAGTCCAACGTAGATTTAACATTAGGCAGGTTGAGAATCCCCCAATGGAACGATGAAAGTCAGCAGGGTCCAGAAGTACCGATAAAAAAAGGGAAAGGGGTAATCACATTAGACTTACAAGATAATAACAAACTTTGGGAAACATTTCAGCACCTTCCACTTGCTGTCTGTACACAGCACTTATTAAACTGACAAAATATAGATGCACAAAATGAAAAAAACAGGTAAACAAAAGACAAGCCAATTACTCTCAGGCACATGAAAATTGTGAGCCTACACAAAAACACATACACCCGCTAAATAGTCAGAAGTTATTTACATAGAATGCTACATGCTCCTAAAGTACTCTGATAATATAATGGTGTGTACACAAAATCTACTTCTGATTTGTGTAGTCAACAGATCACATAATTTGTATGTAATCACCCTCTTTACAAGCATGCTCGAAAGATCTGGGCTTGACCAGAAAGCCTTGGTTCTCAAAACTATGAGAAGCCTTGGTTCTCAAAAAAACTAAGAGCCAGGAGAGGCTCATGACTACCGTGACAAAGTTGAGAATTAGTATCTTATTAGAAGGGAAAAATTGGTAAAAGCAAAACACTAAACTGGTGCTCAAAGCAAATTATCAAAGTGAACTATTCAATAGGAAAGATAAATTGGAACATAATAAATATGAAATACAATAGGACAAGTTAGTTCAAAGATGCTTAAGCCTCTGAACTGGAAAATTCTCAATGAAGTACAATTAAAGCAGATTTTCTATCTTCCACACACAAACAGGCAAGACGATTATATAATCACTTTATCCTTCCCTTTCATATTTACTGATTGCACCAGCAGAAAATAGATTGTGTATGCCTCCCATTAACTGTCACATCGTGTATTTCAAAATGTCTATATTTACTCGCATCAAATGTATCGTTATCCCTCCCAATCTTGATTTAACAATGATTTCACCTTCTGTGAAATCTTTCATTTCCTAAAGCTTCACTGTAATAGCAATAGCAGGGGTTATTATTTGTTCCAACACAAAATTTATGATAATTTATCTCAAAAAGATCTTGCTCATAGCAAATTCAGGTCTAGTGCCTCTAGTATAGGGAAGAGTGGGAGAATGGGGAGCAAAATGGGGAGCAATCAGCCCATAAAAAGGGACATCAATAAAAAAAAGATTTAGGTCAGCACGAGACACAATGCCTGCATTATGTAATGCTTTTTCATATTCATTATTCAAAACACAAAGTAATAGGCATGTTAGCAAGGATTGGGAAGAGACAACTGTACAAAAATACAAAACCAGTGACAGTACAAAAACTTGAATCCTTGTTGCCAGTCCTTCTGGATGAGGAAAGTGGGGAGCAGGGGAGAAAAAAAAGTTGCCTGCTCAGGTATAAGTGGAACTCTAAATTAGAGCTCTGCCTAAAAAAGTAAACGATGGTTCCAAAAAGTTTAAACCCCAATACAAATTTTAAAATGGAATACTTTGTCCTCTTGACCTCTTATACATCATCTCCTAAATGAAATGTTTTTTTCCAGTAATACACTGGTGTACACACTGTAACCTGATCTTTGAAACCAGTTGCACAGGTATTAAAGATTATTTTAGGAAAAACATGCTGTCATCTTCAATTTTAAAAGTCTACAGTCAGTGAATACCAGTGCATTCCCACGTTCAAAACGGTTAATGGGGAGTTAAAAATGTTATTCTTTGTATGATGTTGCCAATTATTTTCAAGTCTAGTTTTGTGATGGAGTGCAGAGATAAGGTTGGGGGGGGGGGGGGGGGGTGGGAAGCAAAGAGGACAGAGTGTTTATTCCCGACTGTGTGTTACCATTCTAATTAACTAGTAAAGACCTGGATAAAGGACAATGCCAAAAAATGTTTAAAAATCCATAATCTAGTTATCAATCCTAGTCAAAAGTGCAGGTAGTGATATGCAAAATCTGGACCAAACTCTCACAGACATTTTCCCATGCCTCCTCCTGCAATATACCAACAAGCACGTCATTCAAGGAGCTATTATCTCAATAACTTCAGAACCAGAGAAAGATTAAACTACAAAAAGATTTTAAACAAACAAAAACATATCAAATAACTTACCGAATGGTACATATGCACCATTAAGTTTAGGTTTGGAATTAAGTACATGATTAAAAATATTTCATCAGCAGTAACGGTCAACAAAAACAGAATCAATTTGACAGCTGGAGGGGAGCAATGAAATCCACTTCTTATAACCCATTCTGTATTTAGCATTCTTACTTTCATGACCCAACAAACTTTGTGGGCAAAAATATTTACTATCATTCAAAACATACAAAAAATTATTAAACAACTGTTGAACAACTCATTTTTTTCCCTTTTTAGTTCATTATCCCACCTCAGTAAGAGTTTACATATTAAGCAATAGCTTAATAGTTTGTTCTCTGAGTAGTCAGAGAAATTTCAAAATTCTTCTATCTAACCTATTGTCAGATTCAAACTGCAGAATCTCTGGAAATTACTTAAAATCTGCGCAAGCTAGAAATGATTATATGCTTGATCTTTTAAAGTTATTAAGACCTGTAAATATCATTCACCTGGCTCACCACAAGATTGAAAATATATCTATGTCAATAAGTTCGATCATGGATATGTCCATGTAGAAACAGCTTTCAGAAGGACTGACAATGGGTCTGTAGAAAAGCACTAATCATTACCTGTGCACACAAACTTCTACAGTACCATCAGCCCATGCATTCAGTAGTATTAAATTGCTGCATTAATAATACCTTGTCCTCCTGGGTCACCACACAATAGACTGAATAAATGAGCAGCTACTGGGGTGCTTCAATAGCCATAATCAAACTGCTGAGAAATTCATAGCCATAACTGCCACAAAAATTCTCCATTGTAATACAAATAATAATCAATGCTTTCATAACGTCATCATTTCAGTGCTAATGGGTTCTGTGATTTTTTTAAAAAAGATGAACAGACAACTTATAACAACTTTGCCAAAGTACAGTTAAATGAAATTTTCCTCAAGCTGTCACTGGCCCATTTTGTGCTGTGGATTTCAATGAATAATTATGGCAGCAACCAGTGAGAAATGAGATTACATATAAAATTACTGGAAAACATAACTGTGTATCCAATATATTAATGTTCAGAAATACGAAGAATCGTGCCTTTGACATTGGAGGTGCAAGATATATATTCAGACTGACTTTTTCCAGTGATCCACCCAATAGTTGAACCTTTCTAAAACTAATGGAATTCAAGCCACCTTTAGTTACATAACTTAGAAACTCAAACCAATATTAGTAAAAGCAATAGAGTTGCTGGTAAATGGATTGATCTGGTAACTAACTACAAGAAAAATCTGTATTCAAGACCAATGATCAAAGTGCCATCACAGTAGCTCATTCACTAAAAAAATCTTTTTCATACAAATAGTAAGGTTATTTTCTGAAGTATTTAAATTTACAAAATATCTGCAAAAATGTTTCACATTTCTTGTATCCTCTGAATAATGCTTAAAAATAAACTCTCCACCCACTACCCCACATGTACCAAAATTTGTAAATCCATTAATTGCCCTAGTCACAATTTAAAGGTTACTAGATTAGTCTGAACTGACAGCATATTTCAGCTGAAAAACATAATTGCCCTAAAGTAACAATAACTTGCACCAACTAACCCATTTTAAAGGATACCAAATAATTCAACATTAAAATTCTTCCAAAAATTAAGGGTTTAATTTTTTACCAGCATCAATATATTCACTAGGAACAGCACTCTTATAGTTAATTAGGTTCAGAAATGTTTCTATTCAAAAAACAAAAATTATTTCCAGAAAAAAACAACCAAGAAAAACTACTGTGCAAGGTGCAACTATATACCCATGATTGTTTTTAAAACACATAATGTAGTCTTTATGTCTACAAGTTTTGAAAATTCCCATTTTAGTAAAACAGCTCTAGGAAACAAAATTTGACAACACTCGTCCCAACTGACAATAAGCTACCAATAAACTACACAGGTCGCTGTATAATCTTAATATTGTACAAATGGGCTCAAAGATGTCTAATAACTTTCTGCATAGAGAATGGATTGAGTGATTTGGTGATAAGGCAGGTTGGCTGGAGTTTCTTAAAAAAAAATTGACCGTTGGGCCATATGAGCTTTAAGTTTCTAAAATTTATTTGCAGTTGTTGACACAGTGGTGTATTTCACACAAATGCTTTGTAATGACAACAGCACCAAAGTGATACAAGTGTCCATCTTCCATCAGTGCCTTTTATTTCAGTACAGAATCTGTGTCTTTTTTCACTATGTACATAATTAAATAGTTTGGCACATCCTCAAAAGTGGTACTGCTTTTGGAATGTATGACTTGAGGTTTAATATCTGCTTGCCAATTAAGAATCTATCATACAGTCAACCTTCTGTGACACTGCAGAGTAAAGACCAAGTGTAATTTGCAGGTGAAGATGGGATAATTAGTGTATTAAGGTAACTCAGCCACATTTTTAAGAAGTCATATATTCTGCCCATAACTTTTTCCATTATACATTCCTATTTCCATTTAAAATGGAAACTCCCTAAACAAGCTTAGCACAAATATAATTACATTCTCTTTCCAATGGTGGAGCTATAACACCTCCACTGGTGGGGGGCCATGCAATTTTAACCTACAAGTTTTAAAAGCCAGCTTTACAAATATGGATACAGAAATATAATGTAAAGAGTTGACAGAGTGCACACAGAAAGTGTTTTAACTGTATTAAGTAATATATGCAATAAGTGACAATTACAGACCAGGCAGTAGTATCTAATGTTAGTGGAACAAATTCCATGTTAAAGATTACATAAGAAATAACTTGCTCTCAATATAACTATGGAGCCTTAAACAGTTTTAAGTCTACACAAAATTAGATAAATGGAATACAAAATTCAATTTAAGAATGGTCCCCCAGAAGTATTTTATTCTGAGAAGTTGACTTTCACTCATTTAAACTTAAGCCTTTTCCTCAGTATTTCCAGAAATTTGCATTCAAACTTTCCCCTTTAGGTTTTCTTCTACTTTTCTATCCATTCCTGTATCTCATTTTGGCCACCATATGTGAACCCAGTTCATTCTTTTACTGAACATTGTGTTAATAGTTATGCAGACGTTGGTCCAGTAGGGAACTCGTCATAATTCATCCTGATCTACTCCAGAAAGCAAATGGAGGTAAAGAGGTAAATTAAGAAATCAATTAGGAGTCTGATAATCTGATCAGAAATATTATTGAATATTAAAAACAGAAAAAAGCTGCCACCAAGGAACAAACATTCAAATCATAGGCCTTGGAAAGAATTTGCATTCCTAAATGGCAACTTGCCATTTATTAAGTAACCAGGAAGTCAGAAATTTATGCATTTCACACACTACCGTGAAACAATGAAGTATTACTAAATCCACTCTCAGTATTCAATGTATTTATTACTATAACCTAATGGCCAAAAACCATTAAAATGCAAACCTAGCACAACGGAGCTCAGATATGCAAGTTTCCTGTGAGAACCTAGAACTTAGAAAGCCTTGACATCTTAGATGTTATACCATATTTAACCTCTTGCAGTTCTAATTCCCTTTACATGAGTGCACTTCCAAACATTGGATTAACCCAGAATAATGCAGTTACTGTGCAATACACACAAATGAGAAAAGCTGAAAATTAATACAAAATCCAGTTTATCAAATATAGCACATAATTTTGGAATTTTGCAAAACTATGGGATAACAAAAGACAAAATTAAGGCAATATTTTAAAAAGGTTCATTAAGGACACAGATGGCAATCTAGAAGAAATTCTCTCCTAAAACAGGAAAAGTATGACTGACATTAGACATTGGCTAAAACTCAGAATATTTCTTTTAGCAAGGGTGTCCAAACAAAGTGCTCTGCACCTTGCAAATACTGTTAAGAGATCCACCAAACCCACACCCTTGAACTCAAGTGTGTACAGTTTGATTTCATTTACATCCTTCCCACCCCCCCTCAATGTAGCACATGAAAGATTTAAAAAATTCTTAACTTCAAATTCACTTATTTTTCTTCTTATATTCACAATTTTACTCTAATCTTTATAATATACTGTTTTTATTTTGCACTATGTTTAATACATTACCAATCCAATGTTGTTTTCTGGCATCTGGTTTCCCAGGCTTCCAGGAGGACCTTGAGGTGGTGGTGCATTAGTATTCACAGTGGGCCTGTTCATTCCCATAAGTGGCTGAGGAACTTGGTTTGCAGAGGCTGATAAGTACAGTATTTCAGTAAAATATTGACTGAAAAAATCACATTTGGCATTCATCTAGTCAAGTGGGTGCACAAAATGCAGATCACTGCAGCATCAACTCTAATAATTAAAGCCAAGATCTGACTCTTTACTCGTAAAGTTTATATTTTGTTCTGCATTAGGCATAATCATTTATATTGCCTTGAGAATGCAATCTTTTCTTATTTTCTCCATGCAACAAATGCATCTTAGGATCCTTTCAATAAATAATAAGGTGCAAATTATGCAAAAGTTTAAAATTCCATACCTGCTTTCAGATTTGTAAAATCAGCTGCAGTTAGTCCCACTAAAATAAAGATAAAGAAAACAAAATTTTAAAAAATTTGAAGAATTGCCATTCTACATGAATATTGAACAATTTCATTAATATAGTTCAATTAATTCCACAAATTGGAATACAGAACCATAGAACAATACAGCACAATACAGGCCCTTCGGCCCACCATGTTGTGCCGCCCACTATATGTTCCATTATGTGGAATAAGACAACTAAAATTCAAAATGTAAAAGATAAAAGTGCACAGGAAAATACATAACATATTTCGACCATCATATTTCTGAACCATTATCATGATTCGACACTGGAGAGAACCCTGCAAGCAATAGTTTAACAGTAAATTTTTGAATGTTGCCAAAATTCTTCCTTTCCCTTAAATCAATTCTGAGCTTATGACCAATCGACATATTAGGCAAGTTTTGTGGATGTAGCAGCATAGCCATTAGTTTCAACGTAGGTAACTTATTTCAAAAGAAAGGATATTATCCTGCAATTCTAAAAAAAACCCAGTATTTCTAAAGTACTCTATGTTCAAAGAATATCTATGGGACTAAAATTAAGATTCCTAAACTATCAAAATTTTTCCAGCTCAGTCAACAGCATAAGATATGAGGCCATATAGATCCTCAAACCATTCAACAAGACTATTACCTCAACTCATAGCAAGGTCACAAATAAACAGCAGATATAGGCAAGAGCAATAACTAAAATTCAGAAAGCACACAGCACTGCAACATTTTACAGTTAAATATAATACACAAGATTTAACTGCATGATTTAGACAATTTTAATTCATTCTTTCATTAAAATAAGCACATTTGGAACTTTCAAAAAGGGCCAATTTTAACCTCAAAATGAACACCATTCACACAAAAGAACACTTGATAGGTACAAGATGATTGACCGCTCATTAAATGAGGTCAAGTTCAAACTTAGCTTTCATGATCATGTAAAAAAAAATGAAATCCTACTTTTAATTCATACATGCAACTTTTATTTTAAAGAACTATACCAGAGTCACATTAACAAACATACATAACATGTGTATAGAAATGGTTGGGCCATATGCATTTCCCTGCACTAGGTTCTGAAAACTTGAAAGAATCAAAATAGGGATGTGGTCATTTTACAAAAACTTGGTCACTACAGGAATGCTTCCTATCCATTAACCATTTTGAACTGGTGGCAAAACTCCTTCTTGAACTGCCATGATCCCTCTGGTGAAGGTATGACCAGTAATGTTGCATATGAAATTCTTGGACTTAGACCCTGTAATAAAGTTAATACGATAACCAGACCTGAAAGAAAACCAAAGTTTTTATGCAACAGGTTGCCTGCTGCTGCCATCTTTTTGGTGACAGAAGTTGCAGATTTACAGGATGCTGCCTTAGAAGCCCAAGTGTGTAATTGTAGGTGATACTCACTAAAGCGATGCTACACTAAAGCCAGAGTTATTTAGGGCAATTAAGGGGCTGTTACCAAGCTGCTTTGCCTTGAATAGTGTTGAGCTCGAGTCACTGGGGCTGTACGCATCCAGACAAGTGAAGAACATTGCAGCATATTCCCCAGTTTATGCCCTGTAGATTGAAGAAAGGCTTTGTCCTGTCAGGAAGGAAGTTACTCAATTCTGAACACCACACCACTGTCCTGGTCTTGAAGCCAGTTGAATGCCTGTCCAAAGTGAAATTCAAGAGCAGCAGAGGCAGGGGGCACCTGCAAAATTGTCTTGGTATGCGCTGTTCAGAAAAAGTAGAACTAATCCTATCTGGCCAGCAACCACCCAATCAGCAGCAAAGCGATGGAAAGTGTCAATGACAGTGCTATCAAGTGGCACTTGCCCACCAATTACCTGCTCACAGATGCCCAGTTTGAGTCCCAGACAGGACCATTTGGCTTCATACATCATCCAACCCTTGTGAAATGAAGAGATGAACTCCAGAGGTGAGAAAGAACATCATTAATTCGGCAGCATTTGATCGAGTGCAGCTTCCATCGGTAAAACTGAAATCAATGACCACCAAAGGGAAAGGACTTCAGTGGTTGGAGCCTTAGCTCACACAAAAGAAAATGGTTGTCGTTTGTTGGACAGCAACTGTGCCAGCCCCACTGTGAGAGTTCCTTAGGGCAAGATCCAAGGCCTAACCATGTTTCGTTGTTTCTTCAATGACCTCCTTTCAATCAAATAATCAAAGCAACTCTCGAGCTTCTTGACATCGAGGACAAATGCAATCTGTGACTGGCTCTCCATCTGTGACCCTGAACATTCACATCCATCACTAGCATTGCACAGTGGCTGCAGTTTCTACCGTACAAAAAGAATGGATGACAGTGACTTGCCCAGGCTACTCCGACAGCATCTCAGAAACCTGCAACCTCTACCAACAAGGAAGACAAAAACTTCTGGTACATGGAAATCACCTGCAAGTCCCCTTCCAAGTTGTACACTAACCAACTTGGAAATGTATCACTGTTCCTTCATCTCATTTGAAATCCTGAACCAGCTTACAATACAGTGCAAGTATATTCACCAGAAGGTCTGCAGCTGTTCATGAAGGCTGTTCATTATCACCTTAAGCACAGTTAGGGATGGGCAATAAACACATGCTTACCAATGACACTCAGATTACAAAAAGTGAATAAATGAATGTTTCTGTCATGCTACACATAAGCATCAACTGTTTCATTTTCTGGAGTTGTAAATGGAATAAAACACTCTTCAATCATTAGCAAATATCCCATTTCTGGCTATAAAATAGAATGGAGGTCATGAAAGAACCAGCCAATGTTTGCTGAGCAAAGGACACTATCCTGGTGAACTCCCAAGATGAGGTCTTGGGATTCTCACGATTGACCACCATCAATTACCAAAATCTTCCTTTGTATATGTTACAACTCCAACCAATTGAGTGCTTTCCCCATTAGCTCATTACCTACAAGTTTACTAGGATGCTTTATGGGATGCTTACAAAATGTTGCCTTTTTCTTTGGACCAAGGCTGTTGAGGTCTGCACCCAAGTGGTCTTGCCAACCCAAACTGAGCAATAGTGAGCAAATAACCGTCAACAAGATCAACCATTATATTGCTGATAACTAAGAACAGACTCATTGAGCAGTAATTAGCCAGAATTGGATTTGTCTTCTGTGAGTGTGACATACCTGGGCAATTTTCCATTGTCGGATCAGTGCCAGCGTTCTTACTGTTCTGGAACAGCTTGACGGGAGGCGCAGCTAGTCCTGGAATGCCTCAATAGTAGAGACAGCAAACTCACAGTTAAGAACTGCAGTACTACTACTAGCCAGTCCAAGAAAACTTGCTTTGTTTTTTTTTCAAAAAAAGGGTCTAACAAAATAGATTTAAAACCATGAGATCTCAACTTTGTGTGCAAGAATGAAACTAAAACATCACTGAATCCAATCTATTAAGTATAGACATAAAAATAAATCATCTGGATATTACAGTTGTAATGACATAATGACAGCAACTTTTAGAATACAAACATGCATGGTTACAAGAAAAAAAATCTAGAGAAGTTGTCAATGATCAACACTGGAGCTGTTTTGCAAATTTCTCCAGAAATCAGTGACAAATCACAACTTCAGATAATTATGAATGTACTCAGAAAATTTTGTTGCACAAGATGAAAGCAAGTTCGTAAATGGCATGCTGCATCGTATTTACTTTTTTAGTAATCACCTTTTCTGGAGCTTAATACCCAATTTGTACCAATGGCAATTCACTCAGATAAATATTAGAAATTATTCAACATGTTAGTTTCTACCTTTAGTTCCAATTAAAATTTGGAAGATTTGTTTTTTTTACTTCATGTGAGAATGGGTAGCACAGTGGCAGAGCTAGTAGAGCTGCTGCCTCATAGTGCCAGAGATTTAGGTTCAATCCTGACTTCAGGTACAGTTACAGAAGTGGGGGCAGTGAAGGCAGGGGGCAGGTGGTCAAGTTGATAAGAATGTAAGAAGAACAGAAGGGATTAGTGTAAGTGGGTGACTGATGGTCGATGCAGACTCAGTGGGGTGAAAGGGCAGTTTCAATGCTATATCTCTACAGTTGTGAACAATTCTTCAATTGATAGACTGCTCAGCCAGCTTGTAGCTTCACCATTTTTAGTCACAAAGGATCCCTAGAACTAATGCCTAAACAGAAATCAACACTAGAAAAGACACTACAGAAAATGGCCAACATCTCCAGTCAACAACAAGCACCATTCCAATACCAGTGAGCCTGTGTCTGGAAGTTTCTTTATTTTATCTACAAACTTTTTTTTGAAAAAAAACAAAACAATCAGCATTTTCACACAGTTGAAACACAGCTGTATTTTATTACTATTTTTTATTGAAACCAAGTAACTCCTATATACATAACATCGAGAATATTGCTTTGATTACCATTCTAAAGTGATTTTTAAATCTCACCTGGCATGGCCATTCCAGTACGTTGAGCCATCTCTTCCATCCTCATATTCTCTCTCTTTAAAAAAAACACATATGCACAATGAAGTCTTCTGCCATGCTCTTCGCTCCTGAAAACATTTACACTTTGCCTAGATTGCACATTCAGGGCATCCAATTATTGTCCAAAATTCCAAAGCAGCAAAACAAATATCAGGGCTTTGATGTTATGCATTAAAAGAAATCATTTGGAAAAAGGTGACAAGGAATCCAACTCAGCCAATCATACACTTTAGGCAGGAGGAAGAAATGCTGCTTTTCCTGTGAAAATGCCATAGAAGGTGCTATTACAGTTGTACAGCTGATATCAATGCAGAGTCTCCCAAAGGGGATCTTAAAGATTATAGATCAAAGAATGCTACATTTTAATCCAATTCAGACCACATCACTTGCATGCCCACCACATCCCCTCACTCAAAAAGAGCAATGGACAAACTAGTGTGCGAAAATAAACTACAGAGCTGAAGGGTGTCAGATTTAATTCCAGGTCATCACAAGTAAATTCTTCCAAAAGGTAGAAGTGACTTTTTATTCAGGATGGCAATGCTACTAATCAGGATGACCGCTACTAATGCCCTGAAGTTGATGATAAACCACCTTCTTCTACAGCTGCAGTCTCAGTGACTGTTCTTCTACAGTGCTGTTAGACAAGACCCAGCAACAATGAAGTCCTAATGATTTATTTCCAAGTCAGAACAACGTTTTACCTGAAAATAAACCTGCAGGTGAGAGCGTTCCCATGTACTTGCTATCATTGTTCTTCTGTAGTAGAGGCCGTGAGTCTGAAGGTATTGTTGATGTATCTTGACTGAATAACTGCAGTGCATTTTAAGAGTGGATAGGGTGTTGATCAAGCAGGTTGCTTTATGCTAGACAGTGTTAAGCTTCCCAAGTGGTGTTAGTGCTGCACTCATCACATACTCAACCACATTTTGATTTGTGCCTTGTATATGGCAACAGGAGGCAGTCACCTGAGTTTATGGCCATGATATTTACATGGCTGGTCCAGTTGAGTTTCCAGTTAATGGCAAGCATTTGGTTGATGGGAGACACTGCATTGGTAATACCATTTAAAAAAATATCACAGGTAGGTGGTTAGACTTTCTCTTGTTGGAAACTGTTGTGGCATGAATGTTACTTGCCACTTATTCTTCCATGCCCAAAAGCTCTCCAGACTTTGCTAACTAACTGCTTCATGTACTGAGGATTTGCAAATGGAATTGGACATTTGGGATGTTCACTGATGATTGCACCTTCTGATCTCATGAGGGAAGAAAGGTCATAAATGAAGTGATGAAAGGTTGCGCCTCAGATACTTCCCTAAAGAACTTGATATCCTGGGACTGGGAAGATTGACCTCTGAGAACCACAATCCTTTTGATGCCCATTGATTTAATTTTTAAACCAGGGTGCTTTGATGCCACATCAAATGGTTCCTTGATGTCAGACTGCTTGGGTGGAGATTGGCTGCAGAGGATTTGTGTCCTGTTTACAAAAACCAAAGACACCTGGGCAATTTTCCATTGACAGGTCAATGCCACTGTTGGACCTATGCTGTAACAGTATGGCTAGAGGCATAGCTAGTTCTGCAATGCAGGTCTTCACAATTACAGTGGGATGCTATCTAGTCCCACAGCCTTTGTCAAGTATAGTGCATTCAGCCAGTTTTAGATATAGTGGACTGAATCAAATTGGTTGGAGACTGGCTTGTGAGGGTAGGGATCTCAGAAAGAAGATGAAATGGATCAATTATGCACTTTTTGGCTTAACAAGGTTGGAAATGTATCAGCCTTCTCTTTTGTACTCAGATACTGGTCCCTGATGAGAATGTCAATATATTGGAGCCTTGTCCTTCCATTTTCCAACAGAGGTTCGATCTGATCCACTAATTGAGAGATTGAATAATTCTATCTAATATGGGACTATAGCAAGCACTTAGTCCCTATTACAACTACCCCAGGCTGGCATTTCTAATTATGCATGGTGCTGCACCAGTCATGCCTTTCTACACTCATTGAGCTGGTCTTGACAGTAATGATTAAAATGTAGGATATGCCAGGCCACAAGGTTCAATTCTATTGCTGCTGATGGTCCAAAGCACTGCACTGACGCCCAATTTTGGGCTGCTAGATTTGTATCTATACTATTTGCATAATTTTAGTGGAACACAACAGAGGGTATGCTCAGCATGAAGATCAGACTGTGGAATGATCACTTCTAACAAAGCCAGCTTCTAACCATTCACCTGCCATCGGAAGGTAGGCAAGGATGACGTCAAATAGGTTTTTCCATTGTGTTGATTCACTCACTACCCGCCACAGACATAATCTGGAAGCTATGTCCTTCAGGAATGAGCCAGTTCAATCTATGATGGTGTGACAAGCCATCTGGTCTTCCACCCAAAGAACAATTTGTGCTCTTGCTCCTTTCAGTGTTTCTTCCAAGTGTTGTTCAATGGTGATGAAATGGTGGTTCTCATGTTTGCCATGAGACTTGATGGGATCTGGAGTCAGTGTTCCAAGATTTCAAAGACTCTCCCTATTGTCTGCTCACCACCATACTACTACCTCTGGTGGGTCTATCCAGGGATAAGTATTGTCACAGAGGAGTCTCCCACATAGTCCGTAATGCACAATTCTGTGGGTACGACCACGTCAGGTTATTGCCTGGCTGTGGGACAGTTCTCCCAATTTAGACACCAATCCCCAGATGTTTGAACTCACAGAATTATATATTACAGACAATGTGCCACATGATCACCAAGTGGTCCAACCACTTTACTCCAACTCTGAATGCAATGGTAATGATGGAATCTAGCCACTTCAGCAGACATTTAAGAATTGACCGCGCTTAAGGTATGGAGTCACTTAAAGGCCAAACCAAGTAAGCATGTCAAATTTCTTCTCCTGAAGAACATTACTGAACCATTTGGCTTCAGCAATTCTAGGCAATGCATGTCAAGACTCAACAAATTCTAATAGATAGTTCCATATTCTTGAATACTATCTTAAGTAAACATACATCAGGATTGAAACTGGCTAGTGAGGGTTGGCTTTAGTTGCAATTATTTGTGGCCTTATCTAGATGGAGAGAATACAAAGCAAAACTGTTGATAGCTTGACCTTCAAAACAAACTGTTTTGCTTAGTAACAGGTAAAGTAGTACATTGTCCAAAATATTAGTAACCAACCACAATTGACTAATTAAATACAAAAGATATTACAAAGAATATTGGGCACTGACATTCAGCTTGCAATCAAGTCATTTGGAAAAATCATCAAGACTTCAACCTTTGTATTTTTGCTGAAAGTAAAACAGAAAGCAGTCTCACTTTTTGATGTGCAGTTCCCTTGGTTACTGCTCAAGTTCTAAAATGCTATGCAACACTTGTGAAAGACACTGAAATTCAGAAATGAAGTTCATACTAGTATTGCAAACCTTGAGGAAAAAAATGACTATCAAATGGAATTAAATGCTTCTGAGGAAATAAACCATAATGTGTACATTTACCTGCAATTTCTTTTCTAATGTTAATCGAGATAGCAAAACTGATGTCATTGCACTGGCGTGCGAGAGATCAGGCAGTTATTTTTATAATTATATCAACTATACATAAACAGGTCAATGACTAGATAAAAGAATTGGAGCTATACAAAAAAAGTCCTCATCTTTTGATTCTCCACCACAATGAATATTTAAGTGCTTAATCAATCAACACACTGTGCAGCTTGCGCCAAAGAACAATTGGTTAAGTGGTGTGAAAAGTAATTAACTTTCTTTCTGATATTGTTTTAAATGTCACCTTTTCCCTCCAGTGCATTAATAACATCACTAACTTACTAATTCACTTTAGCTCAGTGAAGTATCTCAGAACTCTTACATTTTCAAAGTTTCCTCGAAAGCCCTCCTGTTGTCGTCGCATCATTTCTTCTTTCTCACGCTGACGCAGCAATATTTCTTCTTCACGTCTTCTGCGTTCTTCTTCTTGCCTAAAGTAAATAACAATGAGAAATTACAAAATTACTCTTTTCAAATTAAATGATGGATTCAACACTTCACCTACAATAAGCAAACCTATTTTTCCACAAAAAAGGGTGAGTAAAATATTTTTCAGAAGTAATTTGCTAAGGCTATGGATAATTGGTGCAAACTTGAAGTTTTTTTTAAAAAAAAGAGAATTAACAACTGAAAAGAAAGCCAAGCTCATTTACTAGCTTTGGTATTGAATTTAAATTGAAGTAACATTTTCAACGTTTTCCTATAATCCTTATCCATTTCCTTAACAACTATCATATTCTCTGGCTTTTGAAAAAGCTTCCCCCTTATGACAGTAAAATTTAGCCCATTCCCTTTCATTACATTATTTCCCAAGCTGTGAAAACAATTTTGAAGCAGAATTCAACTTAAAAATAGTTTAAACTTTTTTTCCCCATAACAGTTAAAGGCACTTTGCCTTCTAGTCATTCTGCTTTTAACTTAAAAAATTAAGTTGGCTGGTATTCTTTTTCAGAAGTGCATTACTATGACTAACAAGTAAGATTCCGAGGCCAAAATGTCACTGATAATTAACTATTGTGTGAATATCTAATGCCTATGTCTAAATACAGAAGTATAAATGAATCTATATCAAGCATAGATGGCCAACCAACGAATGCTCACACAATCTGTTAAGAAACAACACACTGCAAAACAAGTCAAGAATGATACCAATATACTTATTTTGTCGCATGTTGGTGAAGCCAAGCCACTTAATTCAAACATCACGGTGTTCAGACATGTCAAAGGCAAACAGAAGCACTGAACAGACAAAACTCTGCAGCTACAGCTAATGGCAGACTAATTTTGAATTCATTATCCAAAGACAGCTAAGAAAGGCGAGACAATCAGATTAGTGGCTGATTACAAATGGATTCTCATTTCAGATGCTGTTGGTGTTACAGGGAGTACAGGTAATGAAGCAATAAAAATGGATGCTACAATCACTAACAGATGAAGCTATGATCCCAATACAAGCAGCCTTGCCAATTAAGTTTCTGTGTGCCACAAAGAACCTTTTACTATTGCATAAAACAAAAGTTTCAAATATTCAGAAAGGACAGCGCAATGATGCAACTAGTAAAGCTGGTGCCTCACAGCTCCAGCGACTGAAGTTCAATTGTGATCTCTGGGGCTGTCCATGTGGAATTTGTATTTTTCCTTATGACCCCATGGGTTTCCTCAGGGCTCTCTGGTTTCCTCCCACATCCAAAGTGGGGGTCTGCTAGTTTACTTGAAAACTGTATATTGTCCCTAGCAAAAAGGTGAGTGGAGAATCTGGAGCAGAATAAAAAGTGAATGTGCGCAAATGGATGCTCGATAGTTGGTGCACAGTTGGGTGAAATGAAGGGCAGGTTTCTGTGCTCTTTAAGTCTACAATTTTTCAATAGTTACAAAAATAAAACATGGTTCCCCAATGACCTCTCTGTAAATTCTACACCACTAGACCACATTTGTTTAAGAGAAAAATGGCATTTTACAAATTATGTTACATAACATGCAATAATAAAATCAGTATGTTGACATCTGTGAATTCAAAGTTGGAACTGTGATCAGCAGCATAATTACTCATTACAATACTCCTCTCTTCCATTGATCACCATATCCAACATCCCTAGGAAAAGAGACATCCACCAAACAAAATAGATGTTTTAAAGACATGTACTCCTCCTTACCAAATAGCACACACTTTGCTGGAAGGAAGCAATTTCTCCAACCCACTTCTGTTCCCCATTCCATCATGCCAACAAAACATCACCTCTTCACTCCAGTCAGCCCCCAAAATAAGGTAAGCCATGTATTAGCCACTCAACTAACCTCCGAACAAAGAGCATCTTTTGCCTAAATCAATACCTAATTCTTAATACCATCTTTATTCATTCTACTGCAATATTATTCATCAAATCTAAAACCAGATTCAATTGTTTGAATTGGATAATGAAACAAAACTTCTAAATGTTTGTGTTATGCTTAATAAATTAACTGTTACCTGTCAGAAAATATATTCTTCCAGAAATATATCTTAGACATTCACTTTCAAGAATTCAATGCAATAATCTTTACCTCAGTTCCAACTGCTTTCTTTTCTGCAGTTCCTGATTATGTAGTTCTTCCATGCGTCTCAGCTCTTCTTGACGTCTCATTAAGTCTGTTGACAAAATCTTGGTCAATTAACATGCTTAAATTATACATTTCCAAGAACAAATTCATTTTTATACTTGTCCTAGGTAGAGTACATTCTGAAAGATGCAGACTTAACTTCAGGTGAATGAAACTTTAATTATATTTTCTGAAGAAATTCCAAAAACATTCACAATCCATTCTTGTATTCCTGCCCATCAGACTATAAATTCAACAACCTGGAGTTAGATTTATGGTATATTCACTGGTACACAAGGATGGTAACAGCCTGTCTTATTTCCCCACAAGAAAGTATGAATCTTTAACAAGGCAAATAAATGGCAAAACCTTAAATAAGTATATATAGTAAATGATAGAAGGACATATTGACAGATTGTCTTAACCTTAAAGAACATACAAGCTCAAAATCCATTTCCAACATTTATTTTTACACTCTAATTTCTGACTCTCTTCATCCTTTAATATCACTTCTAGTCTCCCCTCAATCCGTACAAATAGTGACACACCATTGGATGTGGTCCACCTTCCCAGGAAGCCCCCAATTCAGACCATCATTCTACCATGGGCTCTACTTCTGTATCTATGGAGCAAGAGGAGGGAAGAACCTTCATGAGCATGGGGGAGAACACAGAATGAATATCGGTACTGGTCTTATGTATGCCAGGGGTACCAGGATGAATGATCAACTGTTCTGAGGTCAGAGGTTCAGTGCTTAGTTTGCTGGTAAACCCAGATAGACTACAAAAGGGCTGTTTAATGTTAAAGGGGTTATTGGGCACACTTTGTACATGTTATGTTTTACACATGTTACATTTTTAAATGGGAAGTCCTGAGAACATAAAGCAGAGTTCTGCATGTCAACCATTTTGGAACTTGAGTTAACAAATAGTGGCAGAACACCAAAGAAAGTTAGATTGAATAATGAGCATCATACTTCAGGAAAGATGCCAAGAACTGAAAAAGTGCACAAATTATCAGTTGTTGCAGGAGATGATAACCTCCAGTTAAGCACAGAAAGTTAGAAAACCTGGGATTGAGCAGAGAAGG
>JARFYF010000112.1:74920427-74931385 GCA_030265395.1 Rhina ancylostomus | reverse complement strand
TGGGGTGATGGAGGCAGGACCGAGGGGGTAGAGAGAAGCTTGTTCCAAAATGCATAGGGGCCACAGGGACAGTTTCTAATGAAAGTACTCAGACCTGAAACATCAATGTTTCTCTTTCCACAGATGCTGCCTGACCTGCTGGGCACTTGCAGCATTTTTTGTTTGTATTGCAGAATTTCAGCATCCGCATTTTGTTTATCACTTTTAGGAGATCACATTCTGGTCACATGGGTTGGCAATTGATAGGTGGAGGGCTGAATGGAGAGAGATTTGTGAGGTGTGAGGATGTAGTGCTGGTGAGAGAATGAGCAGAGAGTGAATACCAAGAAAATTTTATGAAGGAGGACCAACGTGAAAGAGATGGATCCCTTGGACTCCCCAGCAACAGATCAAGGAAGATTTGTTCACTTTAAATAATGCCAAAGCCCTCTAGTTAAAGCCTACTTTGAAGTGAGCAGTATCTTGCTTAACAGGACAGCGCGTGCATGACATAACAATCACATTTTTGATTCATTTCAATCCCATATTGCACAAAAGCCTAATAGAATTTCTCAGTCATCAGCTTAATGATAGATGCTGTCTTCACACATACATCTTGATCTACAAGCCTTTAGCACTGGACTTCCAATCTGTTTGAAGGATGGTGAGGAGGCCCATAAATAATCGAAATTGAAAGTGTGATGCAAAAATTTAGCCTGTAAGTAGAATGAGTTAGCAGGATGAATGTACGACTAGTATAACAGAAGAATTAACTTATAGAGTATACTGTACCAATGGAAAAGAAGTAGCCAACTGAGAACTGTATAAGGGGAGTCACAGTACTTTTTGTTTTTTTAAGTGATGGTGCAGAGAATTACCTTGCATTGTGTGGAGCAGCAATAACTATTGATAAAATATATATAGTTCTGGGTGAGATTGCTGGGCTGCAACCACAAATATTATGTATGAGGATGAGGGTAATTTATTCTGTGCAATCTTTTGATATAAAAAACTTCCCACTAAAGCATAGGAATGCTTAGAAAGCACCCCCACACATCTCAGAAAAGAATCAAATTGCTTCACATTCAGTTGAATACTTTTAAGATGCAGTTACTGTTAAGTGGATGAACAAGGCATTGGACATTGAAATATTTGTGTATTTTCCCCTCAACAGGAGAGAAAGGAGATCCGGGTGATCCTGGGCCTGCGGGTATGAGAGGAAAACCGGGTCAGCCTGGTCACTGTGGAAATACTGGAATGATGGGCGAACCTGGACCTCCTGTATGTAATGGTCTTGTAAACGAGTTGTGCTTACAATGTTATAACATCTTACCCACATTAACATTTTAATAACTGCTTTGTGAACATTTTTAATAGTACGATGTCTTAGGAGGATCTCTCCAGGAGATCTCCGGCTCCCTATTTGTTGCAATTCTGCAATTAGGAGAACACCTGATTAAATGCTACCTCTTTAGAGTAGATGATGCTAAGGCGTGGAATATCATAGCAGCATATTGCTTCACTGTAACCCTTGGCCTAATTACATAGCATTCTCACTGGGTAAGGAGACTATGGTTCCATGCTCACGTTCTGCTCTCTGAGACATGATCAGAGAAATATTGACCAACACAGTAGTGTGGGCGAGGTGAGCAAAAAAACTAAGGACCTGCTTACCTGTTTGTTCCAGCTGGAAGAAGAATGTTAGTTCCTATGATAAGTAAGGGAGTTTACAACAATGCCGAAACATCAGAGAAGCATTTCACTTGTTGTAAAATTCTTTGAGAGGTTCTGAGGCCTTAAAATTCAAAGTCGAGTTTATTGTCATATGCACAAATACATGTATGCACAGGTGCAATGAAAAACCTACTTGTAGCAGCATCACAGACATGTGTAAGCAGAATTACAGAACAGAATAAGCAGCATTCTCAAGAAAAATATAAATCAAACATAAATTATACACAATTTTTACAAGAAAGAACACAATTAGAACAAAAAAACTAAGTCCATTTTAGTGCAAAGTGGTCGTAGTGTTGCTAAACTGTAGTGGTTAGGGTTTTGCTGGTTGGTTCAACGACTGAATGGTTGAAGGGACGTAGCTGTTCTTGAAGCTGGTGGTGTGAGACTTCAGGCTTTCGTACCTCCTGCCTGGTGGTAGCTGTGAAAAGATGGCATGGCCCGGATGGTAGGGATCTTTGATGATCGATGTTGCCTTCTTGATGCAATGCTTCCTGCGGATACTACCAGTGGTAGAGGGGGATGTGCCCATGGTGTATTGGGCAGAGTCCACCACTCTCTGTGGCTTCTTACATTCTGCACCTTTGAATTGCCCTACCAGACCATGATGCAACCAGGCAGGATGCTTTCAACAGTACGTCTGTATAAGTTTGTTAACGTGTTTGGTGACAAGCAGAACCTCCTTAACCTTCTAAGAAAGTAAAGGCACTGGTATGCTTAGAAGATATTATAAAAATGTAAATCTTTAATTCTTTTAAGTGGAACAACAGGTCTCAAATAAGGTTTCCTTTGATTGCCATTTTCCACTGGGTCAGTTTCCATTGTGCAGAAAATTACAACAGTGAAATTGGTCATCTTAATGTTAAATCTTCTCCCCATGCTGGATGTGTGGGATACACTAACCTTCCATGTTGCCAGGACATGAAAGATGGAGAAGAAATCCAGTACAATCACATGTTATTACAATATACTCAGCCATAGGAGGGCTATGGAATGGTTGCTGAACATGGCAGAAAATTGGAAAGTGGGACAAGGAGTGCAGGTTTGACATAACCAGACCCTGGGCCATTAGCTACCCCTCCACCAACCATCCCCAGCCCCCACCAATATCAACCTAGCTTGTGAAACATCAGGAAGCAGAATTAGGAGCTAATGTTATTCTTGGGCTGAGATCCTATTGAGAGAGCAATCTGTGATTCTGGTCACCTAATCATAGGAAAGTCTTTACTATTCTTGACAAGTTGCAACCAAGTGTTTGAAAGAAAATGTCGAATAAGAATCTTTGGTAAACTAGCTGACATTTTCAGGATTATTTCATATTACTCAGGCATGGAAAGAGGCTATTCAGCCCTTGAGTCACTGCCAGCTTGCAGGATAAAACCATTCAATCCCATTTCCTCCCCCCCCCCATTTCCCTACAACCCACTCTCTCTCTCTCTCTCACATGCCCTTCAACTGCATCCTGATTTTCTTACCACTCATCTATATAACAATCTCCATTTTGTACTACCAAACAAGAATATCTTTGGGATGGGCAGGAAACGGGAGCACCCCAATGAAACCCATGCAGTTATGGGGAAGAACCTGCTAACTCCACACAGGTAGTACCGGAGGTCAGGATTGAACCTGGAATTCTGGAGCTGTGGGGCAGCAGCACTTGCTGAGCTCGCCCCTAAGCAATTATTCAACATTGGTGCATGTGGCACTTTACAGGAGGACCTGGAAGCTCCTGAGGTCTGCTGAGTGGGGGGGCGTGTGTGTGAGACAGATCTGAAAAGAGAGGGAAGAGGTGGTCACCCTTTGTCCCCACCGGCAGCCTGGAGAGTGGGACCAGGTTGAATTTTATGGCCAGATCTCACTTACTTCCCAGTAGACAACTGCTTGATTCGTTCAGATCAGTACGAAATTGTGAAAGATCGCATGCTTCAGTGGCAGTATTGGCCTTCAGCTAGGGGCTTCTTGCAAATGTATGGCTCTAGGATGGTGGTGGGGCAGGAGGGGCAGTGTAGTTTAAACAGTTTAAATGTTTATTGAGGGGCTGTAGAAACACTTAGGCCCCTGGCCCTCAAGAAATAGTCCCACATGGGTCCAGTCAAGCCCCATTCATAGATTAACACAGGCCCTTCGGCCCAACTCATCCATGCTGACTAAGGTGCCTACCTGAGCTCATCCCATTTGCCCGTATTTGGCCCATTACCCTCTAAACCTTTCCCATTCACCTACTTATCCAAATGTCTTTTAAATGTTGTTATTGTACCTGCCTCAACTACTTTCTCTTTCTACCCCTTTTGTGCCAGCTCATAACCATTCCATTGGACTTCTACAAATGTAATCCAAGGGTAAACAAGCACAATTTCATTTGGTGTTTACATGGCTGGGCTGGAGCATGTAGAAATCCCAAGTAGTTCATGAGAAAATAAATGCACTAACTTATTTTACACACCAAGTTACTCAACCAAGCAAAATTTATTTAAACCAAACATATTTCACTGTGTGCTTTGTAAAAGCAGGCCCAAGACAAGAGAGATCCGTAAACACACTGTTTAAGTCCTAGTTAAAAATTTTAAAACACAGGAATTTTAAATGGGGAGGTAGCAATTTACATTCAACGCTTACTTGTGATAATGTTGGTTTTTCTGAACCAGTTTCTCTTGAAGGCCATCTTCATCATCACACTGATCAAATGGTTCAACAGTCACGGGTCTTGGAAACCTAGGAAAAGGAAAAGAGAATAAAGATAGCAAATCTTGAAGATGCTAGCTTTATTATAAATAATAAACACCAAGCTGAGAAACAATCCTATTGAACTGATTTCTGAATTTATAAAATGTCCCAATCAAATAGTTTTTCACCCAATTCCATTCCAACTCGTCATTTCAATCAGATTATTTCTGCTGAACCTATTGAAAACGAAGTATGGTGGTCCCCAGGTATGGAGGATCTGACTTACAAAAAATCTGACTTTATGCAAACTCTCCCAGATTCTGTTCTCAGGTACAGTACTCCAATCTCTTCACAATGAAACAATGCAGGGATCACCCAAAGAAAAGCCAATGCCTTCTCCAAACTCCTTCAGGCAAGATCAAACATTTATAAAAAACCCCAGCCATCTCTCATTCGCAGACACCTTTTATTAAACCGCTGATAATTTCTGACTGATTAGCGAATCAGTTCTCCCCAACCCCATCACTCCATACAACAAACAACTGTCACAGTTTACCATCTGGTAACAACTCCTATTCCCAATGCTGACCTTCCCCAATCTACTGTTTGCAAATCAGTTCCCAAAGGCTGCCACAGCCAAAGATTTGACATTACGATTTTAAGGGGAAATTGTTTGTTTCAAACTTACAGAAAATTAATTTTATAAACAATTCTCATGAATGGAACTGTTATGTAACCTGAGGACCTCCTGCAAGGAAGGAGGAAAATTTTGTGCATTGTTCAGTAACGTCACACAATCTCTCATTTTCCACATGGAGTGTGTGACCATAAACTACCTTTTATTTATCCACTTTATAAACATATCTAAATTTCTGATATGGAAAGCATTCATGCAACTTTGGGAATGGGAAATTAAGATAAATTTTCAAATTATCAATTGCAGATTTTTAGTTAGTTTTCCCCAAATCAAAATCAGACACAAAGTAACCGTTGTCCTGAAGTACAAGGCATATGACGAAGTTCAATTTGGAACACAGTTGGAATTGGCTCCCTGGCTTGTGAAAGTTGTTAAATTAGAAACATTTTACCCCCTCCCTTGCCACCCTCATTATGGATGCAAAATATTCAGAACTGTTTGCTTAATCTATGCTCCTATGGTTTGATTTTAATTCAAAGACTTCTGCAAATGCTTTGCATGCAATGGCAGGACAGATCCAAAAGTTACTAGTGGCATATTGAAAGCACCAGTGCCACCTATGGTTACAGCAGCCAGTGTGGTCCACAGAATGCAAGTTCAAAGAAGGAGCAATATAAGGTGAACCTGTGACTCAGCTCGGCAGAACCATTCCAGGAAATTTTAATTGATTGTTCAACTTCTGGATAGGTTACTACTGGAAAGACAATTTGCATATGCCCAAATGAAATGCAAAATATGAAGTAAGAAATGCACAGGAGGTATATTTTGCACCTCTCAATCTTTAGGTGACAAGATCAAAAAAATGGAAAGAACAGAGGAAGTTAAAAATCATCTTGTAATAATGTACAAAAACACAACCTAATTTTCATTTGTACTTTTCCTTGAAGAATCCCATATGAAAAGTCTATCCATTTGTGAGGACACAGAATACTATTTCCATAGCCAATCTACCTCAATTGTATGGACATTACCTCTCCAAGAAGAGATAAATGTTTATTATTGGAACAAGCGACTCATATCAGCAGACTCTCAGCTTGTGACAAATAAACAAAACTTTTATGCTCTAACAACTCTACCCAAGTAGAACTTTTGGAAAGTTTTTTTGGTTATAGAACAAAAAAGTTAAGTAAAACTGATCTAGCTGTCCCTTGTCCAGCTACCCATTAATCCAGGCTGGAAAAGAAACTCTACATCTGAGTCCAGGACCATAACTTGGAGGCTGAGCTTGCCGTAAACAGGACCCATCCATGAAATTCCCCTGACAATTAGCAATGCCCTGTGCCTGGATTACATTTTTCAAAAATTAAGCCAACATTGGCATTTAAAAACTTTACAATTAAATATAACACCTTCCCCTCCTCCTAAATCTTTGTCCAACAATATCCAATGAAGACAACACAGGGGACTCCCAGCAAGACTGGATTCTGCTCCAAGTTCTATATGAAATCCAAGACTTTCATGCTGGCTTTTATTCAGATTTTGAAAGAACAACAAAATACTGGAGGAACTCAGCAGCTCAACACAGAAGTCAGCATGATCAGCCCATTACACTAGCCATGAATACAAAACATATTCTCTCTCTCACCCCCCCCCAAAGAAAAATACCACTTTTAAAATAGTGAAGGAAATGGGGAATATATGGCCTCCACATGTAGTCTTCTCCACAAGTGAAACTTTCTTTCTGTAACTCCTTGATCAAGATCTTTCATAATTTTAAATGCCTTTATTGTGAGAAAGTTTGTTCATCCTGTCCACTGTGTATATATCCTCCCAACTTCAGTATCACCCTTTTAAGTCTACTCTGCATTTTCTCCACTGCCTCTATACCCTTTTGACAAAATGAAGGCTATTCACAGTGCTGTGTGGTCTTACCCAGGTTTAAAAGGACCCCAAACTTTTCAGTTCAACTCTTCGGAAATAAACCATACCACTTAACATGGACACTTGAAAAGGCAAAATGAAATTTCACTCTGTCTTTGAAATTAGGTGGGAATTTGTTTGATACTATCAAGACAATACTAATAAAATAAAAGACCACCTCAAATGATATACATATACATACTGCAGACAAAAGCTAATTTTTGACAACTTTTAAGGCAGTCAAACAAAGATAAATTATCAAGCATGGCAATTGATCTGCTGCAAACAGCTCTGGTAGAATTAAAATAAATGTTCATCTAATCTACCGTACTATCATTTTGTTTGCAGCTAATTTTAAATAGATCATCCATACACAAGATATCAAATCCATTTTCCTCTCCCAAACCAAGCTTACAAACCTGTTTACAACACTAACTGAGATTAGCTAACAAGACAATTAGTGTAAACAGGCATCAATTCCACACCAGAGCAGGTGAAATTTTAAACACTTGCACATTAAAAGATACATCAATGGACTTCACAAATCATGGAGTTGGAATTGACAAAATTACATTAGAAGTTAATTACAGAATTCCTGCTTAAAACTCATCCCCAACGTAAAGCTCGATATTCATTACTTACGCAGTCAGCAAGAATGCACCATCTGTGCATCTGTCCAGAGCTTTGCGTGCAGCAGGTTTTGCAGCAAACTCTACAATGCCTTTTCCAGTTGGTTTCCCACGGTCATCTACGATCACCACTGCTCTTTCCACTGGTCCAAAGATAGAAAATGCCTCATCCAATAACTCATTTGATACAAACTGAGGAAGATTCTTCACTGTGAGAGCAGCACCATGTGTTGCAAATCGAATCCTTATCTGCCTCCCTCTCAGTGTAGTATCATCAAGTTCTGCCTTGGCAATTTCTGCCAGGGTTCTGGTTTCCTGTCATCAAAAAAGGATTTAATTTTCAGCAATAAAAATGTCATTCTGGACAAAGAACCAATCAAAATGCCACATTCATGGACTTTGTTACATCTCAAGCAGAAGAATGCAGAAAACTTTAAAAGGTGTTGGGAAGGAATGGGAAGTTAAAATAAAGTACATTGAACTAGTTGACACCTGGCCCAACACCTGTTCAGATAAAACCATGTTCTCTTTTTACCCAGTTCTTTGATCTTGCACAAAGCTTGTCCCACATAGATTATTATAGTAACTATGAGAAAAATGTAAATTTTCTTGAATAGTAAAGGGAGGAAATTATGTCTTGGTAGCGTTGAGCCTTATCAATTCTGGACCTGCACTCAAGATAAATGTCTGTGTTTTTAGAGATTAGGAAATTCCTTATAATTCTGCAACAATCTCTGTAAAATAGATAGTGGCAAATGTAATATCACTTACTTTATAAGAGACAACTTACAGACCAGTGAACACGGATCCAAGTTATCGCCAAAATATCCAAACCCATTGTTAAGAGCAAGGTAAAAGAGCATGAAGAAAAACTGCAATGGCAAGAACTGTCACAACAGTTTATGATTAAGGGAAATGTTCATGATAAAACTAGTAAGAGTTTCTGAGGACCCAATCATTCAAATATAGATGAGAAAAGAAACAGCGCTGTAATATACTTGTTCAAATGATTCTTTGAGCATCCACATCACAGGCAAAAGGTTATTCATAACATGAAGATAAACACAATTGCTGTAATATATTAACATACATTGACTTTTATCCCTGAAAATAATCTTCAAAAACAGTAAAAACAAAACAAATAGTTTTCAGGTTGGGAAGCTGTTATCAGCAGGGCATGAAAGGAATCAGCATTATATTGTCATCTATTGGGTATCTATGTGATGAAAGAGCAGTGCACAATAGATCATTGTTCTCTACTGATACAACTTGGGTGGAAAGGTGAGCAGAAAAGGATGCAACATGTCTGCATAGCCACATGACATGTTATGTAAAAGATAATGGTGACAGATAAAAAGAAACTTAATCACCCTTTGCATCTATCAGTTTCTCACTAATGGCACAGGGTTTGGGTATGAATTAACTGACAAGTGAAAACATACTTTCCAAGGTACAGCTATTCATAATGGTATAGCTATTGATACTACCAGGATGTTTTCAACTGAAAACATCAGATTCTATAGAAACACCAATAATATTCAGCTCTAACTCACCAGTACCTCTCTCAACCATTCCACATCCTCAAGTTCAATCACTTCCATTTCCAACATCCAGTGATAGATGTAGATCTGAAACTTGTAGTTAAGAAGGCTAGAACCATCAGTTGAGCAACTCAAAGAATACCTTATATTTTATTTTAACTCCAACATGCAGCCAGACTCCATGCCTCCCTTTGCCAATAGTTTAAAATTGCTTCACCACTCACAATGATGACTCTGGTTGAACCGGAGCAGAGCTTCTGATCCCTTAAATCCATCCCCAACCACCCCCACCTCCAACGCACCTATAGCTCCCAAACAATGCCACCTCCAGCACAAAAAATCTTTAGTTTTCATCTCAATGGTTTTATCCCATCCTATCACCAGATTATCATTTTCTGAGATTGATGAGGTGGAGGAATACCATCGGTCAGAGAGTAGTACCTTCCGCATCTCAAATTCTGTCACATAATCCGATCCCCTTTAAGCTGTTCCCCAAAATTTAGCTCTTTAACAAATACCCTAACACCTTAAGAGGTTTGTTGGCAAATTGATGATTAGGATGCACCTCAAATAGCCTTCAGAATCATTCTCAATTTACTGTACTATTTTTTTTTATAAACAGTACCTAAGGTTTAAGTTGCACAACCTCCCATATCACATTGATATACAAATTCCTGATCATCATAGAGATGTTAACTTATAGAATATGATTCACACCACAGAACCCAGCCCCTTAAGACCACACCAGGTACAGTGGCAACCTAATGCATTACTTTCTTTCCCTCACCTCTTCAAGATTCTTCAATCAAGGACTCTACTTAATCTACATCAAGCAATAGACACAAAGTTAAAATGTCAAAACCAAAACACTGCATACGTTTTAAAAAGGCAACTGTTTTAATAATTCATGGGATGTGGGTCTTGCTGACAAGGCCAGCATTTACGGTCCATCATAAATTACCCTCATGAAGATCATGGTCAGCTATCTTAAAAGGCTATAGCCCACATGATGAAAGCAATCACAGCATTCTTGGGTGTTGAGTTCCAAGAGCGCCAAAACCTATTGACAACGAAGGAACAATGATGTCTAACCATATAAACAAATAGCCTTTTTAAACCTTATGATGGAGGCAAGTAACTGAGATGGTTAATTTCACACTGGCTTGAAGACCTCCTGCAATGACATCCAGGTGGTGCATTGCCTGACCACCAATAAGCAGTCACAGAAATGGGAATAAGAATTTAAAAAAAGCATCTCCCCGCTACCCCGACAATCCTCTATTCACTTTGACTTCAACTTCACCAAGTCTCCATCTTGCCATACAAATGCTATGCTGAGACACTTACTCTCACTTGATTATTTCTATCAATGTCTGGACCAAGGCTACAATAAGGTTTGGAGCAGTGGCCCTGGTACAAACCAAACTAACGGTGAAACATGAAGTAATAAAAAGTTCAGTCTTCCACCGATTAATAATTTAACACATGGCAATCTACTGTTACAATACTTAAAATGCAACCCATACCTTGTTCTAGTAGCCTAAACCTCCAAATTTAGAATTAAGAATAATTTGTTGCACCTGAAGTCATTACATAGGTGAAGGTGGCAAGTTAAATTTATGAAGTTCAAACAGAAATAAAAACAGCTGTATTATTAAGCAGTATTTTCAGTTTGTGGATTTTAACTGGGAAAAACTAGTGCCATGACATCTTAAATTTTTTTTTAAAAAGTATAGAATTGCTCAAAGAAAAAGTATTGTTACGTACCAGCAACGACAGAAACACACCAAGACATGTATAAGTGGTAAAAACGACTTTATTTATAACTACTTATGATAATAAGAAAAATAAAAG
>JARFYF010000112.1:74840716-74852414 GCA_030265395.1 Rhina ancylostomus | reverse complement strand
CATTAGTTTGATTCCCAGCATTGACTTAAATTGTGATATACCAGAATTTATCTTCATGTTACCGAATTAATTTATAAATTGGCCTGTTTGGCATCCTGTGACCCTTTCTGGAATATAAATGTTTGATTGTAAGATAGGAGAAGAATTGGTCTTTGCTGTAATCCTTCACAGCTAAATCCCATATGTTGACCAGCCCTGTACAAAGAAGAGAGTACTTTATTGGCGGATTGGAAATGTGCCATGATCATCCTTAAATTGTGACTGTAATTGGGGGTGCCTGTATTGTGGGCCAGAAAGAGGCTTATTTTGGGTGTAGTAACTTCCCCCATAGAATTCCCACTCAAAATTCTCATTATGAGTGTTGCATTAATGTTTACTAACACAACCTGGTATGGGGTTTGCTGTCTGAGTTTTGTGCTTGAATTCCAATGTCCTAGAGTCGGCTTGTAGTTGAATACATTTTTAGTCTGGTGTTTAGGGAACAAGAAGTGAAGAGTTAAGTTGAGTGGGTTGAAATAGAGAGAGACCAGCATAGAAAATAATCTTGGAGAGTTTTCTCAATTTTCAGAAGCTTTTGCTAAAAAAAACTCTTGTCCTATCATTGTGACGTGGAGTTAAATGCATCTAAATGTCAAAAATCCACCTCTTGTTGCTGTCTTTCCAATTTACCCTGTTACTGTTCTACTTGTCTGTAGCTACTTAAATTGCATAATGTAAAATGTGAATCAAAAATCTGCATCTTATTATACATCAGAGAGCAGAAGCAACTTGCTGCACTACAATTGGTCTAAGCACACCAAGGGTCAGGGAGGACAAAAAGAAAATCTAGAGCCCTCACTCCAACAGCGACCCCCTTTGGGTTGTGTGAAACAATTTTTCATGCTTTGGAAGTTACTTTAATCTTAGTTGATAACATATTATTCAGATGCAACTGTGAGAGAGCCTTGGGTTTAACTAACAGAAATCCAAATCGTGTTGATGCCTTCTGAAAATTATTGTTCTATCAAATTTCCCAGTAATTGTTGGTGGTCCCTTTTCATTTTTATGTAAACTTCCCCAAAAAATGTACGTTTGGGGTTCTCAGTGAAGACCACAAATACAAAGACAAAATACTGCTCATGCTGGAAATCTGAAGTGTAAAAAAAATTAAATAACAATGCTAAAAATATCAACAGGTGAGGTAACATCAATAATGATTAAACAGCTAATGTTTAACACTTTCATCAGATGTGAACAAATTTTGGTGTAATTGAGAACTACAATTGTTTCTGATTATTGGTTCCCCAGAATTTTATTTTACTTATTGAAATGCTCTTCATTTTCTCCTAATAGCTAGTGTTTAATTAACTTTTTGCATTATAATATTTGATGACATGGAATTTCTGCTAGTGTTAGAAGTATGAATTTGTTTGGTTTCTCCTTCCTCTCAAGGTGTTGGTTCCCTAAAGGGGTATAAGGGCCACAGAAATCATTTGTCTTCTGATGCTTTGCCCACACTTGTACTTGAAGAATGAATAGTGGTATTTGTGAGGTTGCTTGATTGTGGAGGGAATCCCATCTTCATCCAGTCATCTTGCTTGAGGCTCTTTTCACATGAAAAGGAATTTTCCAGTGCTGAGAACTCTTTAAAATTTTATTTTATTCTAACCGCATTCAGGTGCCCTGGCCAAATGTAGTACACCTATAAATTTTTGCTGCGCATTATGTAATAAATTGGAGAATTGTAGAAATATGTGGAGGGAAAACTATGCTTGGAATTTTTCAAATACAGTTTCGTGAAGGAAGCAGCCATCTCCAAGGTATTTTATACATTGAAGGCATGTACATGAGCTGAAGAAGTCATGTTGTTGTTTTCAGTTCGTGTGTGTGTATGCATCTATTCGGGGGGAGAGTAGCCATTCCTTAAAATTTAAAATCATCCACTTGTTATGTTTTTTATTGGTATGAATATCAAGAGGAACTTGATTTTGAACTATATACCTGAATAGCAATCTACATAATTAAATTGATGTTGTGATTTGACATTTGAAACATGTATTGGAAGTTTTAAAAGATAAGACACTTTTTTAATATATACTATAATTGAGTTTGCTACCATTACCAATAAAGTAAAGACTTGCTACTAGCTCACTACTTCTGCCATATATAATTAAACTAGGTGGACAAAAGGTCCCAAATTAGCTTCGTGCATTTTGTACCTGATTTTACAAAGTACAACAGAATGAATGCTGTAATTGGCCTTGAACCTCTAATCTTGGTTCTACATCAGTTATAGTGGTGTTGAGTACCCCGAGCCCTGCTTGATAGGTATTGAGAAAGAATCAAACTCGACTGTGATACCTTTGCAATTATAACTTGCCAGCGCTTATTTGTGGGTTAGCAAAAGAAAACAAAAAAGCTGGGAGCACTTCTGGAAGACTGCTAATACTGGTGGAAAGGCACTGCCGCAGCAGTCTTGTCTTCATTAGAAGAAGTGAGAAAATGAAGTTATAATTAACAGGCTATGTGTTACTTTGGCTTTGCAAAGCATTGCAATTATTTTGTACTTGAGTTTCTCCAGTGGATGGGGACTTTTCTTAAAAAAAACAAAAACATAGGTAGGAGATGAACAGTTAAGCAGTGATTCTCAGTGTTTGGCTACATGGGGTCCAATCATTTGTTGCTGTGTTACAGATTTAGTTTGGCAATTAATATACTGTGAGTTGGTTTGCTCATCTAAAAAGTTCCTGGTAGACATTTGGAAGTGAGAGGTATTATAAAATATTGATTTGAATTGCATTACTGTCAGATAACAGGAGTAGCTTCTTCATGAATCCACGGGAAGTGAGTTGTACTATGCAGTTGGACATACATATTGAGCGCTACTATGGCAGAGAGGTTAAAAGGCTTGCATTGAAGTATAGTTACAGATATGGGTGAAGTGGCAGATGGAGTTTAATCTAACCAAATGTGAGGTGTTACATTTTGGGAAGTCTGATGTAGGAGAAAGTACACAGTCAATGGCAGGACCCTTAACGGCACTGATGTACGGAGGAATCTTGGGGTCCAAGTCCATAGCTCACTGAAAGTGGCCATGCAAGTCTATATTCTGGTAAAGGTGTGTGGCATGCTTGCCTTCATTGGTTGGGGCATTGAATACAACCATCAAGAGGTCATGTTGCAGCTATTATAAAACTTTGGTTCATGCAGGGAATAGAGGGATATGGATTATGTTCAGGCAGAAGAGAACTAGTTTAATTTGGCATTGTGTTTGCTGCAGGCATTGTGGGCTGAAGAGCCTGTTCCTGAACTGTTCTATGCTCCATCATGGAATTTGTGTTTGCTGGATCAATTGATAATCTTGCAATTTCAACTATTATTAATTTGTATTGTTTTGCTTTGCAGGGACATGGGTCTAGAATTATTTAGATCCCATGTAATAAGTGATAGGAAGGTTCAAAATAAAACTATTGATGGGATTCTTCTGTTAATTGAGAGAGAACGAAATGGCGAAGCTATTGATCGGAGTTTGCTTCGAAGCCTCTTGAGTATGCTATCAGATTTGCAGGTACGATTTCAATCCTTTTAAATGTGGCTAATCCTGTTTAATTCGTTACTGTTTAATTCGTTACTGTTTAATTCGTTACTGTTTAATTCGTTACTGTTTAATTCGTTAGATCTGTTTTTCTTTTCAGATATATCAAGATTCATTTGAACAAAGGTTTTTGGAAGAGACTAATCGTCTGTATGCTACAGAAGGTCAAAGATTAATGCAAGAACGGGAGGTATGAAGTATCCTTTCTGCCATTTTAGGCATATGTTAAAGAAAAGTTTGATATGCCACAGAGCTGTAGAAACATGCTGTTAATCATGCTACAATAGTGGCACAACATGCCTCTTTGTGGATCTGGAATTGTTCCTGTTTTGCAAGAAGTACAAGCCATCCCCAGATGATGAATATGTTCTGTTTTTACAGACATCCATAAACTGATTTTGTCCATGAGAAAAGTATGCAAAAATCACTACTCTGTACTCCACAGTATTGTAATGAATGGCATCAAAAGCACACAAGACTGATAAGAGAGAGCAGTTAATAAAAGTGGAGAGAGAGGACGTATGTCTGTAATTGGACTTTTGAATTCAATATTATTGGAGTTTGTCCATAAATGGGGGCAACCATAAGTCAGGCATTCATAACCAGGGGATGGCATATAACTAGAGTTAAAACCAAAGCTATTAATAGGTTTCTTTTCTTAATTGAGAGAGAAAGAGGCAAAAGTATTGATTCTAGTTTGTAAAACTAAAAACACATAGTTCTGAAGGAGAAATACCAACAAATTCTAGTTATGTCCTTGAGAAGAAAATCACTCTCTTGAAATCACATTATGTAGCTCAAATCAAAATCCTGGTTGGCCTATAATTTAAAATGGTTGTAATTTGACATTTTTGGCAAATACACTCAGATGTCATTGGATGGAAGGTGTTGGCAAAGGAAAAGATTTTTTTTTACTAGTATTGAAGCTTCAGTTTGAGGAGAAACAAGCCTTGTGTTTTGGGACCCAGGAGGTTAAAGGATTATTAATTGAACCTTGTAGGATTTTGAAAGAAATTGATATGATGGGTTAGGAGAACTTTGTCCCCTTCTATTGGGAGTCTAAAACAAGTATAATAACTAAAAGGTTGCTAAAAGATAGGCAGTGCTTTGGCATGTTCTATCAAGAAAAAGATGAAAATAACAGCACTCATTAAGGAATGGATTTTGATGCTGGAGAGAGAAAACACTAGCAGATTTGAGGGCAGTATCTATTTGGTTCAATCGTGAAAACATGCTATCAAGCTGCTAGAATATCCTGCAAAACATTTAACAGGAATAGAGATAAAATAACAAATCTTCAGAATGTGGAGTTAAAATAAATCTGCAAGGAAATTAAAGAGATGTACAAGAACTGTCGAGTGGTGAATTTGGGGGTCTTCATTTACCCTAATATTTAGATAATATTAATGTACAAAGAAAGTGAGAAATTATTGTAAAATATTAGTAGCAACTTCCTTAATTGGCTAGTGAGGAAGGAGGCATGATTGGATCTGGTTAAGGGGGGGAAAAAATCAGATAGGCAAGTTTCAATTGGAAAATAACAACCTAAGTGTAACATGGAATGGTAATGCACAAGGGCAGCGAACGTTCCAAAGTGGAACTACTTAAATGGAGGAAGGCTAAACTCAATAGGATGAGTGTAGATCTGGCCAGGAATTGGTTATTGGCCAGGAAAAAAGTATTACAAAATGATGGTGATGTTTTGGGTATAGGCCATGTACATTTTCAGAAGGGGGTAAAGGCCGGGACCAAGCCAGAGCTTTCTAGATGCAGGAGACAGAAATTATGATTTAAAAAAAAATTGCTGTACAGGTGGGAGGGAAGTTGCAGGTGTGGAAGTGAGAAGAATATGACTGATGCTTGTTAGTTGAACAATTCGAGTGGCTTCAGGTTGAAAGAGGATGAGAAGAGGAAAATGGGAGAACATAATAGCAGTTGGCATGAAAAGGAATCTTGAAGTATTCCATCAGCAAGTAAACAGTAAACAATTCATATAAGGAGGTGTGGGGTTGTGCTATGCACAAGCTGAGAGGCATGCCTGGACTAAATGAGAATTTAGTTGATAATTACTAAGCAAAAGGATACTTAACGAATTCTAAGTAGGAAATGAGATGGAGGTAATGGATGGGGTAAATATTCAAAGGTTGGTTCTGTTTAAATTGGTCCCCTGATCCATATAAGATACATGCCGGCTGTGATGCCCTTGTTCAAGAAGGGATGCAAGGATGTGATAAACAGTTGCAGGCTGGTCAGTTTAACCTTGATGGAAAGCTTTTAGAAACTATAATTGGGAGAAATTTTGATGTTTAGAAAACATTAAGTTAATGAATGAGAAGCAGTGCATGTTTGTTTAAAGCATATTTGACTAACCAGATTGAGTTTTTAAGTAATAAAATTGATAGGAAGCATGCTATAGATGATGTTTGTGGATTTTAAGAAGTTTTATTAAGTCACTTGTGTGTCTAATGGAATAAAGGATGAAGGGTGGATTGGGAGAAAATTGGCTAAAGAATAGAAAGCTAATGGTCATAGGAAATGTTTTTAAGAATAAAAGCTGGTAAATGGCAATGTTGCTCGGGTCAATGCTATTACTTTTTTTAAATCATATATTAGGTCTGTAAAGCAATTTTTTCAGAATTAATTGCAAAAAATAAAGTTAAATAGAGTAAACTGCTGTTTAAACCAATAATATAATTGAGTGGAAAGTTCTTTAATAACTGATAACAATTTATCATTGTGGTGAAATTCCTCTGGATTACCTTTTGCTGATCTTCATCACATTAAGAATCCTCATCTCTATATGTGTCCATTTATACTACCTTACACATCTGGTTTTTGCCCCACCATCGCCACTGAGCATGTGGCCTTTTATCATGTATCTTGATAATGCTCATTGCATTTACAAGTTTTTTTTTGGTGAGATGTTGCATGGAGGAAGGAGCCTCATGAGAGTTCAAGGTCAGGCATTGTAATTGTTACATTTGTTAAACATTTCAGAATGTTTCCACAATCTTAAACACTCTTGTATATAATTGTCTGATCAGTGCTTAGGAGGTTTACATTAGAGGGGGGATTTGCTCTTTCTCATTCTGACTCCTTCCACCTTACCCACTGCTTGTGTCGCTATCATCATCCACAGTCCCCGTCTCTTCTTCCTTCCACCCCCCACCCCGCCCCCGTACCACTAATCCTGGTTTGTTCACACTTCCATCGCCACTGCCCATCTAATGAATTGGGCAGATTCATGATAAAATGTCTTAACTAGTCCAATCAATTTTCTTAAAACGTGCAAAATGTTTGGTGTTTAGCAGTTGGAATTAATAAATTACCTGTGTGTGCTACTTTGTAACAGTGCTTTCAGAAGGAAGTGGACCAAGAGAGAATTGAGATGGTGAAGTATTCAAAAGTGTGGTCATTGTCCTCTGTATTATGGGAGTATAGAGACCTCATGAGATAGCAAGTTTGACGGTGCTTTCAAGAATTTGGAGAGATTGTATGATGAATCTAGTTAAAGGACAAAGTTGTTTGAAAAGTCATGAAATTTTGAGATGTCAGTGCTGAGGGAGAATATCTTGGTGAGAAGTGCTGGTTGATGTTTTTGGGGAGGGCTATAGGGAATGAGAAAGAAGAGGTCTGGAGCAAAGTGAATTTCTAGAAGATAACAGAGGAGTTTGAGAAGAAACTAATGGGTTAGTGAGCATACTCCTATCATAGTAGTTTGGGCAAGATCGCTAGTGTTAATAAAGTTGTGATAAACTTCAATGAGGGAAGAGGTATCGCTGTCAATGATCAAGCAGCAATCAAAGCAGGATGTCAGTGCAGCCAGTGAAGGAGCATGCATTGGTCTTGGGTATTTATGTCAGATTGGTTCAAATGCAAGCCAGCACCCAAGAGCAAGAAGTCCATGGAGTTGGTGGCAAGTGGCAAAAAAATCCACGTAATCTGTGTTGATTTACATTGCTTCAATCTGTGCAATTTCCCACATCCTTTTTTTTATCACCTCTGTCTCCTCTTTACAATCTGTAGTTCTCCTCTTATCCCCATCAATGAACATGTGGCAAAGCTGGTAGTGTTCTGATGACTTTTTATTTTTCAGTAAATGATTTTCTGCTCTTGAAAGAATATTGTTGGTGTAATTTCAGCATTAAAGATTCTGCTGCCATTGAATGGAATTTAACTTGGCTGTTTGCAGTTTATTTCCAGGTGAAATTAACTTGACTTTATTCTATTTAGGTTCCAGAATATTTACATCATGTTAATAAACGCTTGGAGGAAGAAGCAGATCGGGTTATCACATATTTAGATCAGAGTACACAGTAAGTACAGATTTTGAGCAGTTACTCTGTGGAGCTTATAGGTTGGTTGCATGGTCCTAGATAATTTAACCTTGCCTCTTACCTATAAAACACTTCTGCTTCATGCTTTACCAGTGACAAATTGAGTTAGTTTTTGTTTTGGGCAATTTAGCTAACCAATTTAGCTAACCAATTTAGCTTCAAAATGCTATCTACTGAGGAACTATAATTTCCTGAGATGATCCAATCTAATTGTTAACTTTTAAGTATAATCACAATATTTGCTTAAGGGTTGAATTTGAGTAATATCAATACCTTTGCGGATGTTGTAGTATTTTTTATATTGTAACAAGAAACTTAACTGTAGGCCTTAATTAGTTTTCTAATTTAAATTTTGATGTGTTTTAATTTTCTTCAGAAAGCCTCTAATAGCTACTGTGGAGAAACAACTTCTAGGTGAACATTTACCAGCCATTCTTCAGAAAGGTAACCTGAATTTTAACTTGAACATTGATGTAAACTGTTAGGGTATAGTTCTTCCCCAGTAAATATTAATCAAATTTAATTGTTGAGTTTTTTTTTGGAACTTGACAATAGATTAGTTGGAACTTGTATTGGGTCAAGTTCCTTTAGTTTATGTTAGAATTTTGGATTTTGCAGTATTTGTATGTGCTTTGCCTCATCCCAACTAAAACAAAATTATTCTCAACATCCTGCAGGTTTAAACAGCCTTCTGGATGAAAATAGAATACAAGATCTCTCTCTTCTCTACCAACTTTTTAGTCGGGTTCGAGGTGGGGTACAGGTTCTATTGCAACATTGGATTGAGTATATAAAGGTATGTTGGTCATTTAATTACTTACCTTTTATTGTGAATTGATGCAACAAAAATTGCCTATAAATTCAGTGGGGAAAAAACTATACAATAGAGAAACTGATAAATAACAAATACACCTTCTAATCTCCCATTTTGTCATTGGGTAAATTTAAAGTTGCTCACTCAACTCTAACTTTTTGCTATTTGTATGTTTGAAATTCTTTTCTTATGAACTTATTCCATACTTTTTGTTTTACCTTTCCTCCCATTTTTGTTTCTGTCCAAGCACACTTTTTCTTAAAGATATTGTTCAGTTTGGTGCACAGTCTTGAGGTTTTGTGCTGATTTTAATTTGTGATCATTATCACATCAGCTGTGTAAACTTGCAATAGAGTAGGGGAAAGCCTCCACTGTCTAATTTCTTTTCAGACTCATGAATCTGCAGCTTCTATTTTGTTCCCTCAGACATTAAAATAACACTGTTGCATGATTACTTCCTTTAGACTGGTAAACTTGATGTTTCTAACATTTTCTTTGCCAAAGTCTCTTTTGAGGCAGAAAGTACCTGACATATGAATAATGTGTTTTACACAATCACGTTTGACACCAAGAAACATTCTGTGTACACCATTGCTAGGATTTGGAAGGCATTGAAATTCACGGCATTACTCCCAGGTACAGTTTGAATGGACAAGATGTTGGATCTTTTGATGACCAGCAAGTTGCCCATGTTTGCCTTTGGACTATACTGTTTCTTGCTGTGGGGTTCAACAGGAGACTGACTCCTCACCAATCATCATAGGACCTTTCTGACCAAAAGTGCCCCTGAATAGTCATGACATCTTATGAGTGACCGTGGGCTCTCTGGCTGTCTAACCTGTCAGGTGGCCAATAGCTTTGCAGTATGTTCTTAAAATCTCACAGCTGCTTTAATATTTTAGTGTGCTAGAACATGGTGAATAAAGTGACGTGGCTATAACACAATTTGATAACTAGTGAAGGCAGTCTTTTGGTCTTTCCTGGAACTTGGGACATTTGGCTCTTCAGTAATCTTTGTTACTTCAACTAACTGCTAATTTACATCAAGTCCATCTTCAATTAATGATTGGCATATTAAATGTATATTTCTAATAGCTTTTGAATTAACTTTTTACCCCACACAAGAGGATTAATATTCCATGGATTGAAGATGTCAAGTCTAAAATCAAAGGCTTCGGCATTAGCTAGTCCGTGTTATGGTGGGCGAGCTGTGGTTTAATTGTTTAGCTTGGATTCTGCCTGTATCATACCTTTATTAGTGTGAGTTTGGATCTGTTAAGGGGCCATATCTGGCATAACTGAACCTTCCTTAGACAAAATTGAAGCTGGAGAGAGAAATATTGGGCTCATCTTGTTTCCATTGTTTTTCCAAGGATTCTGATACAGAATTAGTTTAGTTTACTTTTAATCAATAAGTACAAAGTCTGTTCCTGTCAGGGATTCAATAGTTAATTTTTGTCTCCCAGAGGTTTCAAGGTTCATTGTTGTGCAAATTCACTGGCCACATACATGAATAACTAGTAACCTGTCTTCCAACTGGCACGATTGCAGAAAACAGGCATCTCTGAATGCCAAATTATTGCTGAGAAACATGGAGAAACCATAAATGCAGTGCTTGCAATCCAGCATCAGGGTGCAGCAATTTGGAAAGTCAGAACTTCAGCTTTGGCATGTGCCTAAGCTAGAATGAGCCCTTTTGAGCATGTCAGGAAGTCCTAGCTCTTGTGGGTTTTACTGTCAGTACAGCTTTGGAAGATCTCCATATTTATGATATTGCCTGAATGCTGTGACAATATTAACACAGTATTCTAGTTGCTTTGTTGAACACATAACTTGGACACAGTGATGAGAATTCACCATTAACAGCTGCTTCTCCATTTATGAATTAAAGAATCTGCCGTAATGTTGTTGACTCTTTACATGTCCTTGATGTACAAAGCTTTTCTCACAGTAATGAAAAGTGCTATTCTCAGTCCATAATGCATGACTGCCTTCCTCCCATGCCAGTTTGTCATTATTGGGGTTGCAGTGCCCTGCTTGTTATTGGGATTCATCACAATTTATTCAATGCATCTTTCAAAATGGCTTCAAAACTCCCAGTAATTCTGAGGATTGCACCCCCTCTAATAAATCACTACAAACTTATCATAATGGATGTAATTAATAGAAGTGAAAAAGGTGAGCATTCGCTATCTGCTGTTCGTTAAATCCTACAGCATTGATGGTGTGAGCAATCCTTAATGTGGACAGAATAAAAAACATTTGTCCAAAATATTACTCCTGGAGGTGCATTGTGGTGCAAAGTGCAGAAGTGTAACAGTGGAGAGAATTGAAAAAGGGTTAAGTTTCTGTGCAGATGACATGAAAATTGGTGGGATTGTAGATGAGGAAGGCTGTCAAGGGATACAATAGGGTACAGATTAATTGGAAATTTTAATCTGGGCAAGTGTTAGCTGCTGCACTTTGGGAGGTCAAAGGCAAGAGTGAATGACAGGACTCTTAGGAACTTTGATGCACAGAGGGATCTTGAGGTGCAAGTCCATTGCTCCCTGAAAATGGCAATACAAGTAGATGGGATGGCAAAGAAGGTGGAGGGTATGCTTGCCTTCGTCAGTCAGAGCATTGGGTACCAAAGTCTGGAAGTCGTGTTGCAGCTGTATAAAATTTTGTTTCTGTCATATTTGGAGTATCGTGAGCAGTTCTGTTTGCAATCGTATAGGAATGGTGTGGAAACCCTTAAGAGGATGCAAAAAAAGGTTCACCAGAATATTGCCTGGATTAGAGGATATAAGGAGAGGTTGGACAAACTTACATTGTTTTCTCTGGAGTGTCGAAGGCTGAGGGGTGACTTAATAGAAGTATATAAAATCGAGAGGCATAGGTAGAGTAGATGGTGTTTTTCTGAGGGTAGAAATATCAAAGACTCGAGGGTATAGCTTTAAGGTGAGATGGGGAAAGTTTAAAGGAGATGTG
>JARFYF010000112.1:74807618-74827188 GCA_030265395.1 Rhina ancylostomus | reverse complement strand
CACCCAGAGAGTGGTAGGTGCATGGAATGCGCTGCCTGGGGTGGTGGTGGAGGCGGATACGTTGGACAGGTTCAAGACGTTGTTGGATAGGCATATGGAGGAGCGTGGGATAGAGGGCTATGTGGGAGGAAAGGGTTAGATGGTAGGTGGTGTGGTTTGATGGGCGGCACAACACGGTGGGCCGAAGGGCCTGTATTGTGCTGTATTGTTCTATGGTTCTTTGACCTCAAGTTAGATGGTGTTTCGTTCAGCAATTTAGATGTTACAATTGGCCTTAATGTCTTTGCAGAAGGATTGTGTCCCATGACTCTCAACTGCAGAGTAGCGCCTTAGGAAGGGTGAGCACACATTTGAGCTGACAGCTAGGATGTCTTGAGATCCTTTTTCTGCTTTGTCACCAAGTAATGTAATAGGTGCAGATTGTATCAAAAATGTTCCCCTCTTGTAGTTCCACACAAACTTGTTTGTTTGACAGAATACAAAATGTGCCATTAATCAGTTCAATCAGGAAATGTTTTAAATTCTAATTAAAATAATATGTTTTACATGCTTCTCAAGTGAATAACACAACTGGTTGAATTTAACAAAGTATTCCAACACTTGGGTAACCTAATTTCAAATAATTTTGCTCTGTTCATCAATTTGGGTATAGATTATTCCAATCCTTTATCTCTGGGGTAAAGTAGTAACACTATAGATTATCCCATGACTGGTAAACTATTGATAATATTTTTGTTTTTAAGAATGTGGAGCTGCATTCACCAGCAAATTGGAAGGCATGTTCAGAGACATGGAGCTCTCAAAAGATATTATGATCCAGTTTAAGCAGGTATTGCATTTTAGTTTAGATGGTTCAGTTGGTACTGTCATGCATTTATTTTTAATACTTGTGATTGCTAACAACATATTACGAGCTTATTTTAAGTTTTTTTTAATTGTATTTCCCCCATGAATTAGTTTTTAATCTATTACTTTGGTCAGGACTCCTGTTATTAATTAGTCCACATGTCAAGATAATCTTATTCCTCAATACTGTTTCAGTTAGTGTTAACTTTTTCGTTCCCTCTTTCATTATTTATCTATTTCATACTTTCTTATGGCGTTGACTAGGATGTTGAAAGAGTACAACACTTCGAATTTGAAAATTTAATAATTTAACAAAGTTTATTGGTTTTACAGATTGAACTGCATGCTTTTTATTAGAAGTTTTGAAAAATATAGATTTAGGTGATGTATTTTTGCATTTGCTAACATCAATATACTTAATTTTGTTTACAAGAAATTACTTTATGAATAGAAGCATTGAACAAATTGAAAGTAGTCATGCTGGACCTTTAAAGATCTTAGATCTTGTTTGCTTTGGGTAGGAAATTTAGATCTTGATCTTACCCTTTTAAAGATTACTCTTTAAATCTTGTATTTTTTCCTACAGTATATGCAAAATCAGAATATACCTGGGAACCTTGAACTGACTGTAAATATCCTCACAATGGGCTACTGGCCAACGTATGTGCCCATGGAAGTTCATTTACCCCTGGAGGTTAGTGTATTATGTTAAGCGTGAATAAATTGCAATAAAATCATGATCATAGTACAGTACAGATGTTTTCCCTTCAGTCCTCCGAGGCAGTGCCAATCATCAAGCACCTATTTACACTAATCCCATTATATTGTCCCCACATTCCAGCCAGACAGCCCAGATTCCATCACTTAAGTATGTACTAATACGCACTTAGTAGGCTAAGTAACTTACTAATCTGCACTTCTTTGGGATGTGGGAAGAAATCAGAGCATCTGGGAGAAACCCAAACAGTCACAGGTAGAAAATGAAAACTCGACACAACACCAGAATGTAGGATTCAACCTGGTTCACTGGAACTGTGAGCCATCTATTCTTTTTGCTGCATCACTAATGAAGAAATGATCCTTTACGTAGATAATGTCATTATTTGCTTTCGGATTCTAAGACTGAAGGTGTGCTTCTATTTCCACTTTGCGTGCTCTTTTCATTTTTTTGTGTTACCTGTCAGTGCCAAATCTCTCCAGAGTTAAAATGGTTTTATAGTCTCTGTGCTGTTGCTTTGGCTCACAACACATTGCTTCGAACAGTTTTGAAGCAGTGTCGATGTACCTTGTGTGAAAGAGAAGAAATTGAATTGGTTATCACTAATAGCTGTGGTGGTGGAGAATGGACAGGGAAGAAAGGTTAAACATTGTTTTATCTCTGTATTCTATTTTTGCGACTATAATTTTAATTAATTGTAACTTTACCAATCCACTGGCATTAGAATATTTGTATAAAACTTTTTTTGGATAGTCACTTTAAAATAACATGGCTCTGAATTCAATTTTAAAAAAACCATTGTGAATGAGTCTGCCTGTGACCAAAAATATTTCTGTAAGGTTGTTAAGCTATTCACTTGTTAAGGTACTTTCACTATTCTGAAAGCTATGTTTGAATCAGAAAGCATAGTGCTAGAATTTTGATTAACTGTCAAAACATTTTGTTGTCATCTGACTTTTTGTGGCTTCATCTCCAATAAGAACGGTTGAATAGAAACTAGAAGCTTTACCACGGTGATAGTGGATGAAAACTAGGGTCTCCCTGTTTAATCTGTTACGGAAAGCATTATGGAGGTTTTGATGCAGCTGTTTCAATTATAGATAGTTAAGCAAAAGGGATAATTTTGTGAAGATTTGGCGTGTAATATGCCATGGGGAGAGGGGAATCCTATCCTACGCTAAGGGTATTAAAATAACCATCAGGGAAAATGGAGACTGAATACTAGTTGGAATGACTTGGTATAGCACTTCATTACCCATTGGATTATTGGGGAGATTGGGGGAGGAGGAAACATTTGATATATTCAGTTCTGCACATACTTGCATTGTTTACAAATGGAATTAGAAGTTAAAAATTATTGGAAGAACAGTAAGTTAGGAATAACTACACTTGATTCTGCATGATATTGGATTTATCTTGATTCTTATGTCTGCAGGTAGATGAATGTTGCAGGCTTCGTCTCAACTTTTGTCTAAATGTATATCAGACCATGTTATAAATGGATAGAACAAAAATATTCTGCAATGTTGACTTGTGTCCAGTTTATAAGAACTTGGTTTGCTAAGAGTTATTTATTAGTATGCATATTAGTTGGCTCTGATTTAGTGTTTCAGATGAACAAAGTCTCTGTGCCTAAAAATTCGTCAGCAGTCTCCAGGCAATGATGGGTACAGTGGTCTTGGCAGATCATTGGAATTCAAGTTGGAAATTTGCAGTAACTTAAATATGAGGCCTATTTTGTTTAAACTTAATCAGTATAACTAAATTATCTTGTACTTGTTTGAACAGAATTTAAGTTATTTCTCTAAACTTCAATTTGTTTATTGCCAGGTTATCTGAAATGGTTTAATGCTTTTATAAATGTTAGAGAATGGCAAAGAACTGAAGAGATGCATGATTTGAGTGACACACAACAGCAGTCTGATTTTGTTGAAATGTGGATTTGTTAATCCTCGATGTCAAACATTATTGTGACAAAATTGACTGGAGCCAGAGCACTTACCCATGAAGAAGACTAGTTTCCTTACATTCCAATCAGACCTTCTCAATAGTTGACATAGCAGCATTAAACCACTGGATGTATAACCATGAGCAAAAATAAACTTGCACAGTTTTACACGATCACCAAAACATTGCTACTTGTTTTCTTTTTGTGTAGATGGTGAAACTTCAGGAGATTTTCAAAACCTTTTATCTGGGTAAGCACAGTGGTAGGAAGTTACAGTGGCAGTCAACATTGGGTCATTGTGTACTGAAAGCAGAATTTAAAGAGGTATGTTTCAAAATTTGGGCTTTTAATCAAGTTATTAAGCTAGCTACTGAAATAATAGGATAATTTTGAAGTTTAAGTACTTAATTTGGTGAATCTGAGCATGTTTATTCTGCATGAATTAGACTTTGTGGTAATTCAGGTGTCAGAATATCATGGATTCCATCTCAATTCCAGGATTTTTAAAATCTGTACTGATTGTTCAATTGGAGGTTTCAACTTACCTGATTAAAATGCACTTAGAGGAGGGGTTGCCTTCATAACCTTCTGACCAAAAAGAGGCAGCATCATTTTTGCTGTCGGGTGTTCATATTGCTGGTAAATTGGCTTTTGTGTTACCAGTCCACAGAACAAAACTCCTGAAGTAAACCACTAGAGTTCTGTTCTTTATCTTTAAGACATCCAATGTAACACACTTGTGCGATGAGGTAGACACTGGGTTTTCTCTGGATCAGATCAGTTCACAATGGTAGACAGAATGTTTTTCCAATCTTATCATTAAGAACCCTTCATGGATAGAATGTATCTGGCCAGTCTCAATTGGGTCCTTGAATTCTAACACCCAACTGCCCATCAGGATGGATTGTATTGAAAGTTGATGGGTTCAGTAGATGGAACCCTGCAGCATGACAGTTAGGCACATTATCAGGCCAGAGTAATAAGTTTACTTGGTAGCTGACTAACATTAAAATGCTTGGCAAAAGATTTCTGAAAAGAAAGTCTATGATCTTTTTGGCAACAAAATTCACAAATACTGTTGCTCAAGGTGTTTTTTTTTTACTATGTGATGTTTACTCTTACAAAGACCAGGACAATCTATCTGACTTGGATTGCATTTACAAGCTCCTTAACATAGAGTCATAGAGTACTATAGCACAGAAACAGGCCCTTTTGTCCATCTGGAACGTGCCGAACTGATCTTCTGCCTAGTCCTATCTACCTGCATCTGGACCATATTCATCCAAACCTCTCCTATCCATGTATTGTCTGAATTTCTCTTAATTGTTACAACTGAACCTGCATCTACCACTTCTGGCGGTTTGTTCTACACTCACATCATCGTCTGAATGAAGAAGTTTCCCCTCACATTCCCCTTAAATGTTTCACCTTTCACCCTAAACCTGTGACCTCTAGTTCTAGTCTCACCCAACCTTTTGGGGGGGGGGGGGTGGGAGAGGACATGCATTCATCCTATCTATACCCCTCATAATTTTGTCTGCCTCTATCACATCTCCTTTCATTCTCTTGCACTCCAGGGAATAAAGTCCTAACCTGTTCAACCTTTCCCTATAACTCAGGTCCTCAAGTCTCAGAACATCCTTATAAATTTACTCTGCACTCTTTCAAGCTTATTGATATTTTTCCTGCAGGTAGGTGACCAGAACTGTGTACAGTACTCTAAATTTGGCCTCACCAAAGTCTTGTCCAACTTCAACATAACAGCCTAGCTCCTGTGCTCAATGCTCTGATTTATGAAGGCCAAAGTGCCAGACACTCTCTTTATGACCCTATCTACTTGTGATGCCATTTTCATGGAATTATGGACCTGTATTACCAGGTTCCTCTGTTCTACCACACAACCCAGAGCCCTACCATTCACTGTTTTTAAGTCCTACCCTGGTTTGTCCCCCCCAAAGTGCATCACCTCATACTTGTCTGCATTAAGTGGCATCTGCCATTCTTCAGCCCATTTTCCTAGCTGGTCAGGATCATGCTGCAAGCTTTGATCGCCTTCCTTGCTGTCCATTATGCCCCTAATCTTGCTGTCATCTGCAAATTTGCTGATCCTGTTTATCATTATCTGACCCTGGCAGGATAATTCCATTTCAGCATTTCCATTACTTGAAAATGGACAACTCACTCATGAAACCCTTGCAGCTATCCAGTGATGACTCGGAATATGTTAGTGGACTTTGAAAAATATTAGATTGAACCTGGGACTGATGCTTTCTGACATTTGCTGTGTAGAATAGAATTTTACAACTGGAAGTGCTAAAAAGGTGTGATCTTGTATGCATAGGAGTCAAGGTCATGAAAGGAAAATTTGTAGGAGGGCATTCATAAAATTACTGTTAAATAATTCCTGACATTTCTGCTTCCTTGTATATCCAAATGGTACTGTACCTTTAAATACCTTCATATTGTTTCCAGAGGTACTCTGACGTGTGCTCTGAAGTTTGGAATAGAGACAAGTTATGACTCTAAAACTGGAAGCTCATTGCCATCTTCAGAAGAGCTTTCCAACTTGTATTTTCTACTTTGTAGCTCAGAGTCTGCATGGCACTATCTCAGTGCTTTCAGCTCTTCAGGCCACTGCCATCTTAAGGCATTTAGTGAAGTAGAATAAGTGTTGTCCAAGCCTACAGTGCCCACATACTGTGAATAATTTTTAAGTTGCAGTTACTGACAATTAGCACATTTGAGAACATTTATTGTTTGTTAAATAAACAGTACACATTTGTGTCTTTATTTTAAAATGGTAAATAACAGGATTGAATTCATCGAGTTTCTGAATCCAAATAGCTCCCTATAACTTAAATGTAAACAATTTTAATTTGGGTAAGATTTTACAACCTTTTAATAAAAGAAATAACACTTTAAAAATGTTTTCTCCTTTTACGATAGGGTAAGAAAGAACTTCAGGTGTCGCTTTTCCAAACTCTAGTACTACTCATGTTTAATGAAGGGGAAGAGTTCAGTTTGGAAGAAATTAAAACTGCTACTGGAATAGGTTTGTTCTTTTTATCCCCCAAGAATGGGAACTTCATTGAATGATGGTATTGTGCAGCTGTAGAAGCTATCCAAAAGTACTCGTTTGTGAAATGGACAAAACAATAAAAGGGAAATATTCTAAGAAAGCAAGTGTCAGAAATTTGTATTGATTTATAATCAAAAGTCATTCTGCACTAAACTAGAAAAGAAACAAAGCAATTAGTTAAATGCTGAGGTAATTGATTTGATTTTCTTATAATTATCCTCTAACCATAAGAATTAATTGGTTTGGTTTATACTGGTTTGGTGATCTTAGCTGAGGTTGCTTACTGAGGAACATAATTTAACCTTGAATATGGAGGAGAAAAAAAAATTTTCCCTCTTCATTGTTACCTGGTGAAGTTGAGTGACCACTCATGCATGTGGACATTAGATCAGAATCAATTGTGATGCCCTTCACTTCTGGAAAGCCTGCTCTCATTCACTGTCTTGGCTCACAAGAAAATGGCCAATTACGCAAAATACTAGAGGGTGTCCATAGTATAATTATCAGAAGATGGGAGGGCCAAAGAAGTTTCTCAAGTGCTTGTATAAAGTTGTTAATTATGAAAATCTCATTATCAGAGGACGGAGAATTACGAAGAACCTTACAATCATTGGCATGTGGCAAAGCACGTGTATTGACCAAGACTCCGAAAAGCAAAGATGTAGAAGACTATGATAAGTTCACCTGTAATGATGATTTCAAACATAAGTTGTTCAGGATCAAGATTAACCAGATCCAGATGAAAGAAACGGTATGCAAGACCCCGCATTTCTTGAGAGGGCTACCAATTAAACTGCATAGAACACTATTTAATTGTGTAATGTCACTGTGAATGTTTGTACTACTGAAGGTGCTAGTGTTGGAGAATGGAGTATCTTTTAGGCATCTATTGATGCTATGTCAAAGTAGTGGTACAGATCGAGATTCAGAAATTACCCCATTCCAGAAGCATTGCAAGTTTTTTTTTCTCAAGCCACTGGCAAGACAGCTTTTGTTAATACTTTCTAAATTCCATTTTGGAACTTTGCAATCTTTTGTTTTCCTCATGTGGTCTTAATTTTAAAAAGTGAATGACCAGTCATTTTTATTGTGAAGGAATTTTTTACATCATATTTTGCTTGTTCCTCCCCCTTACTTTTCCTGAAGACTATGAAGACTAGTGTATGTTAGTATATGTTCCATCATTATAATTCACAAGTGGCCATTCTGTATGTCTGAGAATGGACAGTTAATGTCAGCAGGTTTTTGTAACAGAATTATATTTTCTCATCACCCAATTTGTAAATGTTTATATTACCAGTTCTTTTAAAAGAAAGGAAGGTTATCACTTGATGAGTATCAGCATATTCTTTATCCCTTAACCACTGCATACTAATGCAAATCATCTCATCCAAATCATTGACCAAGTTAAGATGAACTTATTTGCTACAGATGAGGATTACTATCAAAACCTTGCTGACTGCATAAAGGGAATTGTCATAAACATTTGAGGAATTGTGAAAATTTGAAAGATGTGTTTCTGATCCACTTTAAAATCTGGTCTCTGGTAAATTAAACAAAAATTTTTGCTTAACTTTCAAAATGGAATTGATAAGTTTGTTAACTTTGTTATCTCGTGTCTATCACCTCTGGCCAATGTCTAAGGCTATATTAAACCATTCTCAGCCAACCCAGTTTCCTCTCCACCTTCAAGACTACATACTTCTACCTCCATATGTTTTACCATATTCAGGGCACTGCAGGAATACAAGAAACTTGTGAAAGGGTTAGTTCAGTAGCTGCTTTTGTAGAAGTTTTTAATATCACTTGTCTAATTTTTCCTTTCAAACATTATTTCCATTTAATTCCAGTATTAGTAAAGTTAGCCTGACTGTTATCTTTCAAGTATTGCATTTGTAACACTTTCTTTCTTGTAGGTTGAAGAGCAGGCCAGCACTACTGAGAGAGTGTTCCAAGATAGGCAGTATCAGATAGATGCTGCTATTGTTCGAATCATGAAAATGAGAAAGACTTTGAGCCACAATCTTCTTGTATCTGAAGTATATAACCAGCTGAAATTTCCAGTCAAGGTATACATGCCCTTTTTGAATGTGGGTAATAGTATGTCAAGTACAAATCGTGATGTAGAACAGGGTTTTTGCTTATTTGATTTGTCAATGTAATTTTTCAGCCTCTTAAACTGTGAAGAGATAATCATGTTTGTGAATTACTCAGGCATGATATTGTTGTGAGCTGGACATAAGTAAGTGCATGTGTGCTCATTGTAGGCCATCAGTTTCCCAGTTAAGAAACCACTAATTCAGTTAAATCAGAATTTTAAAGCACTATCAGGCATCATATTATTTTCTACCCTATAAATAACATTTCACATTTCTTCTTTCAGCCTGCTGACCTAAAGAAAAGAATCGAGAGTTTAATTGACAGAGACTACATGGAGAGAGACAAAGAAAATACCAACCAATATAACTATGTGGCTTAGAATTTCGGATGAAGACAAACTTCATCAAGCACTTCAAACCTTGGGTGATCAATAGCTTAGTGCTATCATACTGATCCCAGTAAATGAGTTTTTAGTTGGTATTGCCTAGAAATATATGGAAGATGGCATTACTGATATAACTGGGAGAGAACTTCTCTGAAGGAAAATGTGCCCATCCAGAGAGTACTTTGTGAATCTCTGCTAATGCTATTGGACTTGGACGTGTTTTAGGTAGCAGTGGTCACCAAAAGCAAGTGTGACCCCCCCCCCCCCCTCCCCATCTTTCAAACTAACTTGTGAAGAACGGATGCAATGCTAAGCTGCACCTCATCAGTTTTATCTTCTTGATTAGCCACGTCATTGTTGAATCATTTTGAGTTGTGTCCAGGTTTTTTTTGGATGGAGAGGCTTGTTTTATTTTTCTTTTCCTTGTAAATGAGCATGAGTCTTCAAAATTACTTGATATCATTAGGCATCCCACTGGTGTCATTCACACTTGAAACTCTGCATTGAGAGAAGCCTAATTGCTCACTATTTCTGAAAGTTTTATTTTAACATTGATTTTAGTATTGCAATGAAATAATCGGTATCAATCCTTAGTTGTGAACATTATCTTTACATGTGTTATTTTACAAATATGGATTTTGTTCAGTTTTTGCCAGCATTTTGACAACTAAAGGAGGTGCCAAAAGTGGAATGTGGGTAATAAACAATTGTCTGTAATGCAGTGATGTCTGTTTTGTATTTTGACAGTGCTGGAAAATTCCAAAGCATTTGCCATGTTGTATTTATCATTTATCACAACAGTAATAGATTTAACCACTGCGAATGCAGCAACATTTGGAGATTTATGGCTGAACATGACCTTTATCAGGTTGTAGACTGCAAAAATAATTTTTTTTTCAACCTTTACTCAGCTTGGGTTGTGTAAAATCTTGCTAGTTTCCTGTATTATTAAACCTTTTTGCTTTGGAGGGGAGGAAAAGGGAGAAGAACCTGATAAAAAATGTCTGTTAAACTGCTCAGTTCTTTGGCAAATATGAAAATTTAACATCAAATGCACAACAAGAAGCCTTTGTAATTACAAGCGGGCAACAGAGGTGCACAAAGACTACTGTGGCTTTTCCAAATGAAATTGTTATATATGTACATATGTGTCCCTTAACGAAAGTGAATGAGGTCCATATTCAAGGTTTTTGTGTTGAATAAATATTGAATAAATAGTTTTGGTGTAATAAGTTAATTAATTTCCCTTCCTCTTCCCAGTGTATCAGTAGGTTTGGGAGAGTTTGTTAATCATTCAGCCGTGAATACAAAATCTCTAGAGCTATGGAAAGATTTGGTGAAAAGGGAAAATTAGCTTGGATTTCTGCTTCAGGATACCGAATTATAGCAACTTCTGTTGGAAAGACCATATTTTACTGGTTGCAAGTAGGGTTATGATTGTTTTTTTTCATTTACAGCATGGTAACAAGCCCTTCCGGCCCAATGGGTCCGCGCTGCCCATTTTGAACCCCAAATTAATCTACCCATGCGTCTTTAGATTGTGGGAGGAAACCGGAGCACCTGGAGGAAACCCACGCAGACACGGGAGAACGTACAAACTCCATACAGACAGCAACGGGAATCAAACCCCGATCGCTGGTGCTGTAATAGCATTGCGCTAACCACTACCCTACTGTGCTGCCCTGGAGAGAACATAAAATAGTACAGCACAGCAACATACCCTTCAGTCCACGGTGTTGTGCTGAATTAATTAAATGTGTAATTAAATGCCTAAACCAAACCAATCCCTTCTGCCTACACAATGTCCATATCCCTCCATTCACTACACATTCATGTACCTACCTAAGAGCCTCTTAAACTATCATAATTTGCCTCCATCGCCACCCTTCGCAGGCACCAACCACTGTGTCAAAAAAAAACTTGCCCCACACATCTCACCTTAAATGCATTAGACATTTTGACCCTGGGTGAAAGGTACTGGTTGTCTATGTCTCATAATTTCAAAAACTTCTGTCACGTTTCACCTCTGCCTCTGCCACTCCAGAGAAAACAACCCTAGTTTGTGCAACCTGTCCTTGCAGCACTAATCCAGGCAGCATCCTAGTAACCCTCTTCTGCACCCTCTCCAAAGCCTTTGCATCCTTCCTATAATAGGGTGACCAGAATTGAATGCAATACTTTAGATGTGGCCTAACCAGAGTTTTACAAGGCTGCTATATAACTTCCTGACACTTGAACTCAGTGCCTCGACTAATAAAGGCAAGCATACCATTATCCTTTACCACCTTATCAACGTGTGGCCATTTTCAGGGAGCTATGGACTTGGACCCCAAGATCCCACTGTAATCAATGCTGTTAAGGGTCCTGCCATTAACTGTGTACTTGCCCTTTTGATCTCCCAAAGTGCAACACCTCACACTTGGCCGGATTAATCTCCATCTGCCATTTCTTCACCTATATTTGCAACTGATCTATATCCCGCTATATCCTTTGGCAATATTCTACATTATCTACAATGCCATCAATCTGTGCATTGTCTGCAAACTTAATGACACACCCATCCACATTTTCACCCAAGTCATTTGGGTAAATATCACAAACAGTAGAGGTCCCAGTACAGATCCCTTTGGAACACCACTAGTCACAGACCTCCAGCCAGGATGAATCCTATCAATCACTACTGGATGTGATACTTTTCAGGGTTGAATAGTGTTGGTGTACCAGATGAATGCCAGCAGCAGTGGCATTGCCCCTTGATTGGGGTTGGTCTGGAGAGGTGGAGAGGACACCAGTTGGAAAAAGGCTGAAACGCATTACTGCATGAAGTGGCCTCATTCCAGCTGCAATTTTCAAACCCATTTCTGTCTACTTCCATTGTATGCATTCACTTGGTGAACTGAATACATATTGTTTTGGTATTACTAAAATTTCAAAAAATAAAAGTTGTTTACATTATTGGTCAATATCAACCTTCAATGAATTACATATGATTTTGTTTTTTTATATATACACTGTTGAAATACTGCCTGAACTAAGTACCAAACCACTAAGTTATTGAGAGGAAGACTGCCAAGAATTTGGGGTGCAAACCACATGGAAGATTAGGGGATATGGTGCAACAAATTCAAGTACATTCAGATCCTTGGAAGTTCTTGTCTTATAACAGTCATACTATGTGGAAAACAGGAATAAATTAACATGGGATTTCCAGGCAGAGCAAAAGATTTTAGTCTGATTGCAATGACTCCCATTTGATTCAGATTGGAATACTCTTAAATATTATAAAATTATAGAGTCATACAGCACGGAAACAGGCCCTTTGGCTCAACTGGTCCATGCTAATCAAGATTTCCATCTAAGCTCATCCCATTTGGCCCATATCCTTCTGAACCTTTCCTATCCATGTAGATGTCTAAGTACTTGTACTTGTTAAATGTGGTAAATGTACCTGCCTTCACCACTTTCTCTGGGAGCTCATTCCATATATGGACTACCCTCTGGGTGGAAAAAGTTGCCCCTCAGGTTTCTATTTAATATCTCTCTCACCCTCAACCTACGGATGTCCTCTCATTCGTGATTCCCCAACCCTGGGGGAAAAAAGACTGGCTATTCACCCTATCTATGGCCCTCATGAATTTTTATATATATATATATAATATATATATATATATATCAGCCCTCATTCTCTGCTCCAATGAATAGAGTCCCAGTTTGCTCAGCCTCTCTCCATAACTCAGTCCCTCATGTCCCAGCGACATCTTGGTAAATCTTCTCTCTATTCTTTCTAGCTTGGTGGCACCTTTCCTGTAGCAGGGTGACCAAAACTGAACACAATATTTGAAATGAGGCCTCAGCAACTTCATGTACAATTAAGACTTAATATGCAGTGATTAACATAAATATTGATAAACAGCAGTTGTTTCACAATCTTACATTAAGTGATCAGCTATGCCTCGTTCCAATTTCTGTATTCATTCATGCATCAATTGTCCTTGTCCAGATTTTGTTATTCTGTACTTATGGCAGCTGGCCTGGCAGACTTCTGTATTTATCGCAACTGTTTCTGGGTTTACTGTAAGAGTCAATGTACAATATGGTAAGCTGTCGAGAGGTGGTTAATTCCCTGCAATTAGAAATATCACCAACTATTTCTGAGAGTATACATGTTTGGTAAACTAATTTCTCTTAAGCTGTTCAATTCAAATAATCCATCCTCGAACACTTCAAACTTTTCCCAAAGTCAACTGTTCCAGAGTAAAGAGAGTCATATCTGAGCTATTCATAATATCTGAAATCTTAGAACTGGGCAACTCAATTTTCCCCAGCATTGCTTTGTTGGTATATTAAGGAACAAGAAATGAAAATGGAGCTGGCATTCAACTTTGGTGAATGTTGGTGAATGACTGGAAATTTAGATTGAAAGTTAAATGGTATAACAATAGCTCTGGTGCAAATAATGAAAGTGAAAGTGGACAGTTGGAAAATCTGATTTCGTAGTTCTTTGTCATTAGTTACCAGGATAGCAACTACATGATATGGATACGGTGCTTGAGACTCGATCAGCAGATGAGAGAAGAAACTATTGAAGAGGTGATAATTCCATTGTGAGATTCAACATAATCACAGTAAACAATATTTCTAAAGTGACATTCTTCACCCCATTCAAGTAAAGAAGATTCTGAATCTAATAAGATCACTTGATTCCTGTAATACAACAGTAGGTCATGATTTTGACATTGTCTTGACTTTGACTTGGTGACTAATTCAATCCACGGTTAGCACCAAGGGCAATGATGGTAATCCTATATTGCATGTTTCAGTGAACTCTCGTTGATTAACAAAAGGAATTTAATTTTCTGTACATTGGATAACCTGGTGAAAATCACAAATTGTGTGGAAAAACATAAATCATAACTTAGTGGCTATCCTGTATTATTCCACCTTGGCTTCTGTAGCATTTACTTTGGTTAAGTCCATCGTCCAATTTCATCAAGAAATCTGCATGATTTGTTTCAAGGATTGCCCTGAAATGGCTTTACTATCCAAATAAAAGTCTATATATTTGCAGCAGCTTCATGCTGCATTATTGTTCATTTGGTATCCACAATTTAGTGAGCACCACAGTACATTGGAGGAGCTACATATAATTTTTGTAACATGTTGAAGGATGTTTAGGTACTGTTTGGTGGTGTTGCAGGAAGTAACTAGATGAATGTTACAAAGTGATCATTTGGGAAGGTGGTAGGAAAAGACAACAAGTGCTGATTGAGTTTTCTGAGGGCGAAACTTCAACTCAGTGGTCAGAAGAGTATTGTGGACTCCACTTGTGAATCAACAAGAACCACTTTTTTCATATCTGCTTACATTTACTTGCAAACAAAGCCTTTGGTAGTTACCATTTTATTGAGGACAGGTGCTTTGACAATACGTTGACAGAAGCTTGTTAGTCAAAACTTAACTTCTCAATTAGGTTTGAAGCCATTTTGATTATTTTTTTCCATATTTCACCACTCTCCCTTTCTAATTCCATTTCCTTCTGCGTCTGCTCGTGGGAAAGGTGTGCTATTCTTACACAATGGCACTTTCAAACTCCCAACCCTCTGAACTCTGGCTTTGCTTATTTGACTGGCAAGAAAATGAGTGTTGGAATCATTTAGGTGGATCATGGTCTTGCTGAATGATGGTTCAAATGGGACCTATGACCTCTTGCTGCAACTGTTTCTTACATATTTATTTGGCCTTTGAGCTCTTCAAGGAATAGGTTTGGGAAAGGCTGTGTAGTCTTTTGACCCTGTTGCAAAATTCAATAAGATAATTAATTAGACTTGATACTTCAGTATGCAGAGAAATACTATTATAACAAATTAATCCAGTACATGGTATTTTTCTCTGGAGGATATTTTTAAAAACATACCATCTCTTTTCACCAAACACCAACATCTCTTTATTTAATTTCTCTACATTCTGCCCTTACATGGGCTTAGGAAAGAGAAGACCTCTTTCCCAAGTATTTTTCTCTAATTTTGTTTACTTCATTTTAGTTTTGTCTCTTCTGCCAACTTTGAAATTATGTAGATATTTGCATCTAGCTCATTATAGAGCGTAGTCTTAACAATGACTGCTGTGAGGAACACACTGTACTTTTCCTTCTGCTCTGAAATAACTGGTCACCTCTACCTTGTTTTACTCCTTAGGATTAAACGGATATCTAACAGCTGTAATTTTACTAACTTGTCTACTGCATGGTACTTTTAGAACATCTATTTGCACCTTGTTATCTCAATTGAAGTGCTGATTTATCAACACATTTTTCCAAATACCAATTAATTTTGTCCTGTATTGTCTTTGGAGGGTTCGACACAACTGGCATTGGGCTGACTGACTTGTTTATTGCATTCCTTTTGATCTTAAGAAATCTTATTGGATGTAACATTTCCACTCCCAATACACCTTAATATTCAAGGAAGATAGAAAGATTGTGCTTAAAGTCTCTGCAGCTGCTTCCTTTTGTTAACAATGAAACCATCCAGACCAGATGTGATCGCTTTCTACCTATGGGGTCAAACTGCTACACTGGCTGCATCCTCTTTGGTGGAGATGGTAGCAAAGCACTTATTCAAATTACTGTTGTAGATGTCTGCATGAAGAATGCTTTGGTCTGTAGATTGTAGGCACTAGCAAGTTGAGATCATTTTACTATTTGTGCATTTATTAAAGAATTTGATTTCCCTTTAACATTACTCCAGTAATCTATTATTTTATTTTAAAAAATCAGAAAACAGTGGAAATGCTCAGCAGGTCAGGCCACACCCATGGGAAGAGAAACAGTCAATGCATGGTCAAAGATCCTTTATCAGAACTGGGGAGACAAAAGAAGCTTGTTAAACTGCAGGGAGAATGGGGGGGGGGGGTGTCTGATCAGGTAAAACTGGGGTGACTGTGGGGGTAAACTGTAAACAAGGTTACCTGGTCACTAGGTGAATGGATGCAGTCAGTGAGAACATTGACAAAATAATGTAGAAGGGGGGATAATGACATAAAAGGATACTGATTCAGCTTGATTTTTTTTATTCCCTCTCTGGGAGTGGAGGAAATGCCCACCCTCATTTGCCAGGCAGTAAACTTGGCTACAAGATAGCCTATCCCTACATTGTTATCAATATAGATTGCATAGTAATCAAACCCTAGCCAACCTCTTTACATGCAAATAAATTCTGAGCACTTTTCTTGCACTCCTCCAAAGTATCATCACCCACCCGTGAAATTCAGCACTGAAAACCAGTTTGATAATACTACACATCAAAAGATTCCTGCAGGTGACTTTTGTTAAGTAACCTGTATCCTTTTACAGAATCTATGAGTTACTGGTAGAAGAAGCAGAAATGCTGAGCATTTTTAAATGGCGACAGACTGACAAGTGTTAATGCTCAATGTCCTTGTAAATGCCACTGAAAGCTGACCTGGCAATACCACAGATTGTTAGGAAGGCCTTTATTGCCAGACAATTTGAGTACAATTTGCCTTCATTACTAGAGGATTTGAGTACAAGGGCTTATTGAAGTAAGTAGTGGAGGGAGTGCTGCAAAGATTCAATAGGCTGATGGCTGGACAGGTCTGTTGTATACAGAGAAATTAAAAAGGCTGGTCTAAAGTGTATGATTGCAACTCATTCACCTTGAACAGGTCACTCTTGCTCCAGAAATGCAAATCCTTCCTTCCTGCACTAGTTGTCCAGCTGGACAATCATTAGCTTTATCCTGCTATTCAAATGGTTGCATTTTAAACTTCCTCTGTAGTTGTTGAAGCTGTAGGGTCCCAAACATTTTCTTGCTGTAGCAGCAATGCGTACTCCCTCGAATAACCAGAAATTATTCTGCAACTTCTTAGTGATGTCCTCTACCCTGACATTAGAGAGGTATCACCCCATACTGAATTTAAATTGGAATTTGCAGGAACTCCAGTCTAAATACAGTCATAGATTTGTATAACACAAAGATAGGTCCTTTGGCCTACCATTTCCATGCCAACCTTTTTACCCATCTACACGAATGCTATTTGCTTGAATTAGGTCTGTATCCTTCTATGCCTTGCCTTTTCAAGTGTCTGTCAAAATTTCTCTTATTGACTGTATCTGATTCCACCATCTCTTTGGGCAATGGGTTCCAGATATCAACCACTCTGTGTAAAATAGAAAACTCACTTGGATCCCCTTTAAAACTCCTTCCGCTCACCTTAAACCTATGCCCTCGTGTTTTCTACATCCTTACCAAGGAAATAATATTCTGACCACCTATCCTAGCTATACTTCTTATATCTTTATATACCTCCATCAAGTCGTCCCTTTGCTCCAGGGAAAACGAGCCCAGCCTATTTAATCTCTCCCCGTAACTAAAGTGATCCAGTCCTAGTGAATCTCCTCTGCATTCTCTCCAGCACAATCGCATCTTTCCTTCAGTATGGCAACCAGAACAGCAGACAATACTGCAAGTGCGGTGAATCCACATGCTATTCAATCCCCGATTATGGCTGCATTTCTGCATTTCGCTTCGACATCACCCCTTTTATTTATCTCACGATGCTGTTAATGTGTTCTAGACTTCTGTGAGGCATAATCGAATTCAATCCCCTAGAAATCAGCACTGAAGAACTGACTGAGAATGGCGCACTCCAGAGGTTTATTTTCAGTCGTTTGTTTGTAAGGCTGAATCTTTGTCTCAGCAGTTCGGATCAAGTATTCTTCATGTAGTAGCCAGATTTGTACATTTTCAAATTCAAATAATTTAAAATTGTGTTTGTGTTTATAATTGTTACAGCATCATCACTAAGAGCAGGAAGCATTAATAAGCAACATCACATGCAGCCATAAATCAGCTCAATTCCCTAACTCGTGATCATGTTGACATCACCAACACAGCAGGTAACAGTGCGAGCACAAAATATGGCATTCAACCAGCAAGGACACTATTCATGTTTCATCTTGCTGAAGGTTCAAACTGTTGCGCTTATCATTATACCGATTAAAGATCATTCCGAAATCTATTGGAGATCTTTTTATTTTAAAAAAAACGACGCTTAGATCAGGGCATTGTATGCGCTAGGATTTCTCATCCCAGCTTGTTGCAAATACTTGCTTCCTAGAGGAGCGCGTGATTGCTTTAGTCGCGACATCGTAATATGATTGGATAATGGAAGAAATTCTCGTGTTTCATTGGTTCATTAACCATTGATTGATTGGCTGGGCTTGTAACGCCGATTGTTCGTGGGACATTGTCATTTCCCCATTGGTTAAGAAAGAGATCGCTCACGGAAGAGTCCTCAGATGATTGGCTATTCTGCCCATCTGAGAGCTGCGCCAGTAGCCGATTGGTGGAGGTTGTCGGTGCGCTCACTGATCACGTGCGGCCCTGCGGCGCTGTAGTTGAGGCGACGAGGTTCTGGGGTGAAGTGTTGTTGTCTCTCCGCTTTCGGCCATGCAGCGACGGGCAGTTTCCCAGCTCTCCTTCCTTCTCCTCGCAGGTGAGTGGCTACCCGCACACTCTGGCCAGGAGCTGTCGCCGTGCCCGGCGGCGGCGGTGGCGCCGGCGCCGGCGCCGTCGCTCGGGTCCCGAGGTGCTGCAGGCCTGATAGTTGCCCTCTCAAGTTTTCTTTGATTTGTTTGCCGAGCCTGGTTGCAGTGACCTTTCTGTGGGTGCTTCCATTTCCACGCCATCCTTCTAGTAGTAGGTGGTGGGCGCTCTCTGCGGTCAGAAGTCCTGAGATGCTGCACATAGCTTGGGATCAGTGATGACTGGGCATTGATCCCGTGAATGATTGCTATTTCCAGCACTTGCTTTCGTATATCTCGGTTCCAACGCCTCGGTGCTCTGGGCTCGTTTCACTTTCTCTACCTTCTGCAATTTTATCACTAAATCGCTGTATCTTGGGCTAAATATAACTACATCACGTTGGGGTAAATAGTGAGCCCCAAATGTGGATAAAGTTGGAAAAACTGGACGCACTGGATATGAATATGCCCTGACGCTTTTTGTTTTCACTTTGTAATTGTGTATCTCCTTGTACTGCTTTTTCTTTTATAAAAGAATTTATACTGTGATTTTTTTTAAAATTATGACTTGCAATAAAAGGAGAGTAAGATTAAACTTGCCCAATCTCATCTGAGACTGTCCTGATCCTTAAAATCTAAAATCTGAGGCACAGGTATTTGACATGCATTTTCCTAGTTTTGATGAAAAATAACTTAATGGTTTAAGTTTGTTTTAGAGCTGCTCATTAGCTAGTAGTCTATGTTGGAGATTTTTGGCATAGGACAGAGTTGTTGCCTGTTTCCCATTTGTAGTTTAAATTTAGCTAACTGACATTTGTAATTAACCTTAACTCAAAATTACTGGAACTTATGGTCCCATATGTTGCCTTAACTCCATACTGACAGAAGGAAATGATGAATCTTTGGAAGTGATAGCATAATACATTTGCCTGTATTTCAAAAACCTATGT
>JARFYF010000112.1:74777103-74790393 GCA_030265395.1 Rhina ancylostomus | reverse complement strand
TCTCGCAGTGTTTTGTTCAGGCATTCTGCAGAGCACGTGTGTGGTGGGGCAGGGAGGGGAGGCAGGAGCAACCTGGCCTCCTTTCCGAAAGGGAGATGTTGGAGTGTGTGCTTTTAATTTCAAGAACAAACTGTATGTGTGTACACACACACAAGAAACACACACACACACACACACACACACACACACACAAGAAACACAGTGCAAAAACTTTATTTCTGCATTCTGAATGTCATTGTGGTCAATACATTCAGTAGTGTTAACAGTTGTTTAAACCATAGCACCAGTGCTATAATCATGTGGCCCCCTTGGGGGGTGGGGTGGGATGCACCCTTTCGATGTTTCAGCAGCTTCCCCACCTGGTTCAGCTCCTTTGTGTGCAGCAGTGGAAGGACCCTAGGCTGAGGTGCTTCCTCAGAGCCTTGGCGTTGGCTGCACAAAGCTTCAGTGTATCCCTCAGCACGTACTCCCGCAGCCTGGAATGTGCCATTCAGCATCATTCCCTTAAGGATATCTTGCTGTGCTGGAAGACCAAGTTTCGAGTGTGTGCTTTATATGTCCATGCAAGGGATATGGACCTCGCTGTAATTGCAACTGAATGAGTGAATTCAGTCAACTACTTTGGGTCTGAGTCACATACAAGTCAGACTTGATAAAAGTAGATTAAAAGGTGAAAACCTTGCAGATGATAAATCTGAAACAAAAGCAGAAAAGAATGGAAATCTTCAGGGCAGGGATCATCTGTGCAGAAGAAACAGTAATGTTTCAGGTTGATGATCTTGGAGTTCCTATGAAAGACCATCTTGGTATTGATTTATTATTGTCACGTACCAAGGTACAGTGGAAAAACTTGCATGCTGTTCATATAGATCAATTCATTACAGAGTGCACTGAGGCAGTACAGTATAAAAACAATAACAGAATACAGAGTAAAGTGGCACAGCTGCAGGGAAGTGCATTGCAGGTAGCGAATAAGGTGCAAGGTCACAACAAGGTATTGAGGTCAAGAGTCCATCTCATTGCATGAGGGAACTATTCAATAGTCTTACCACTGTGGGATAGAAGCTGTCCTTGAGTCTGGTGGCATGTGCCCTCAGGCTCCTGTATCTTCTGCCTGATGGGAAAGGAGAGGCGAAAGAATGACCTGGTTGGGTGTGGTCTTTTGATTATGCTGGCTGCATCGTGAGGCAGTGAGAAGTATAGACAGTCCATGGAAAGGAGGCTGGTTTCTGTGATGTGCTGGGCTATGTCCACAACTCTCTGCAGTTTCTTGCGGTGCTGGGCAGAGCAGTTGCCATACCAAGCTGTGATGCATCTAGATAGGATGCTTTCTGTGGTGCATCTATAAAAGTTAGTGAGCATCAAAGGGACATGCCAAATTTCTTTAGCCTCTTGAAGTAGAGGCGCTGGTGAGCTTTCTTGGCCGTGACATCTATGTGGTTGGACCAGGACAGGCTATTGGTGATGTTCAGTCCTTGGAACTTGAAGCTCTCAACCCTCTTGACCTCTGCACCATTGATGTAGACAGGTGTATGTACACTGCCCCCTTTCCTGAAGTCAATGACCAGCTCATCTTCCCACTGATATTACCTGACCTGAATATTTCAAGGATGGTAGATTTCCATCTCTGAAGGATATTAGTGAACTAGATCAGTTCATGATTACTCTTAAGGAAACCAACTTTTTTAAAATTACAGATTTTATTTAATTACTTGAATTTAAGTTACCCAGCTGGCCAATTTTAATAAATGGATGTAACAAGGAGATGAATAAAACATGCATGTGTAAGAAAAATGAAACTAGAATGATCTATGTAGTGGCAAGCAGGAGAGATAGATAGTTAAATGGCAAAAGTGATTTGAGTAGGAGCAGAGCAGAGGTACAGTGAGAGAAATAAGACATATAATAGGTGTAGATTGTATGAACAGCTACAGCGGATTGGTTTTAAACAAAAAAGGTCTGAGAAATTGCCAAGCTTCAGTTGCCTTGCAGTCTGGTGGAAGAAAAAATATGCACACTCACTGTTAGTGATTTGACTGGGAAGTTTGGGACTGGCATGGATGACCCAATCCCAAAACATTCCACACCCTTCCCACAAATGTTTTCTTGGTTTAAATTTGGTTAGTTGTTATGGTCTGTTTATAATAGTAAAGAATGTTATTACAACCTTTATTTGATTTGTTGTGTTGATTTATTAAACTATATCAAATGCCCCCTATGAATCACTCCATCTGATTACCCTCTGTCTACAGAAACTTAATTCTCTAGATACAGATGTTGAAAGAAACTACTTTTTCTTTTATTAGTATGTGGAGAGTTACAGCAATAAATCATATTTCTAATTTAAATTTGGGATCCTCAGAACATATTTATTGTGTCCATATTTTTCATACCAATCAAGTCCAGTGTTCCACACTTATGTTTTATGACTCCTTTATACTGTTCCAAGGATATAAAATTGAACTCCTAGCTGTTTAGATGGTAGTTTAAGATAAATAACGGAGTTCTTAGTTTCTCGACTGTTATTTATCCTTCAAACACCCCATTACTGTTCACTTAATGGGACTGCAGTAAGTTTTCAAAGGGAGAACAAGAAATATTGCCTAGTGAACTAGATGCCTAAGAGTCAAAACTTTGCAAATAGCAGATAATTGAAATTTTACTGTAGCTCCAAAAATTCAGCTACCAAAGCTTCACAGTGACCACTGATCTTTTGAAGGATGAAAAAAAAATCAATGTTCACATCAGAAAAGCTGCTACTGTCTTTGGCAGACAGACCAATGAACATGGAGCAACACCAGGCTCACCATCAAGATGAACATTCTAGTCATGAAAGCTTGCTAAGATGAACATGCTAGTGAGACACCATTGCAGAGGTTCTTCAGTGCACAGATCTGTCACGTGCAGCAGCCTTGGTCAAACAGAAATGATTATGCTGGTTAGGCTATCTGAGCAAATTGGATAGTGGCCAGATTGCCAAGGGCATGCTGTGCAAAGTCTTCAGAGGGAACGAGAGCAACAGGATATCACAAGCTTCACTGTAAGGTTACCTGCTAGAGAGATACGAAGGTATTAGCATTAATTGTGAACAATAGGGAACCCTGGTAAATGATTGGTACAAATGGTGTCATCTCGAGCGGGACGTCAAAGTCCATTGACACAACCTGGCTCTAACAAAGAGAAAAGAGTTGCAAGAAGCATATGGTTTTTGAACCTGGTAAGGTCTCATTATTTCTTTGCTATCACACAGCTAGAGCAGTGGGAATGGTAGGGCAGTAGTATGCTCCTCTTGCAGGACGTGGAAAGTCAGGGAGTCCCCCAGTGTCCCTGATGACTACACCTGTGAGGAGTGCATCTGGCTGCGGTTCCTTGACTGCATTAAGGAACTGGAGCTGAATGAACTCCGGATCATTCGAGAAACTGAGGAAATGGTAGACAGGAGTTACCGGGAAGCAGTCACGCGTAGTTTGCAGGATGCAGGTAGCTGGGTGACTGTCAGGAGAGGGAAAGGGAATAGGCAGACAGTGCAGGGTACCCCTGTTGCTGTTCCCCCTCACTAACAAGTATATCGTATTGGATACTGTTATGGGGGATGAACTACCAGGGGAAAGCCACAGTGGCCAGGTCTGAGTCTGGCTCTGTGGCTGAAAAGGAAAGGGGGGAGAAGAGGAGTTCAGTGGTGATAGTGGATTCATTGGTTAGGGGAACAGAGAGGAGATTCTGTGGACGAGAAGGAAATTCCCGGATGGTATGTTGCCTTCCAGGTCCCAGAGACAGAATTCTCAGATCGAGTCCATGGCATTCTTAAGGGGAAGGTGAGCAGCCAGAAGTCATGGTACACATTGATCTGCATAACGATATGACAATGATATAGATAGGAAGAGAGATGAGACCCTGAAAAGGGAATTTAGGGAGTTAGGAAGAAAGCTAAAAAGCAGGACCTCAAGGGTGGCAATCTCTGGATAGCTGCCAGTGCCACACGCCAGTGAGGATAAGAATAGGCAGTTGAATGCATGGCTGAAGAGTTGGTGCAGGGTTTCAGATTTGTGGATCATTGGGATCCCTTCTGAGGAAGGTATGACCTGTACAAAAGGGACGGGTGAGAAGGCCTTGAGTCGAATTAAGGATAACCTCAAGGTGTATGTGAGGAACAGGAGGATGACTCAAGTGAGGGTAGGACCACTCGGGGATAAAGGGGCATATGTGCCTGGAGGTAGGAGAGGTCCTTAATGAATACTCTGCTTCAGTGCTCACTACAGAGAGAGACTTCGAATGTGAAGTCAGTGTAGAACTGGCTAATGTGCTGGAGCATGTTGAGGATAAGAAAGCGGCAGTGTTGGAGCTTCTGAAAAACATTAGGATAGATTGGGGGCGTAGTGGACAGCGAGCAAGACTATCAAAGCTTGCAAAGTGATCTGGACCAGCTGGGAAAATGGACTGAAAAATGGCAGATGGAATTTAATGCATACAAGTGTGAGGTCATGCACTTTGGGAGGACAAACTAGTGTAAGACTTACACAGTGAATGTTAGGGCACTGAGGTGTATGGTAGAAGAAAGGGACCTGGGAATACAGATCCCTTTTCAATTACTTGAAAGTGGCCTTCATAAATCAGGGCACTTAGTACAGGAGTTGGGATGTTATGTGAGGTTGTACAAGATGTAGGTGAGGCCAAATTTAGAGTATTGTGTGCATTTCTGGTCACCTACCTACAGAAAAGATATCAATCAGCTTGAAAGAGTGCAGAGAGAGATTACATGGATGTTGCCAGGACGTGAGCACCTGAGTTACAGGGATAGGTTGAATAGATTAAGACTTTATTCCCTGGAGTGCAGGAGAATGGGGGGGATCTTCTAGACGTATACAAAATCATGAGGGGTATAGATAGGATGAATGCATGCAGGCTTTTTCCTCTCGGGTTGGGTGAGAGTAGAACTAGAGGTCATAGGTTTAGGGTGAAAGGTGAAATATTTAAGGGGAATCTGAGGGGCAACTATTTCACTCAGAGTGGTGTGAGTGGTGGAGTGAGCTGCCAGTGGAAGTGGTGGATGCAGGTTCGATTGTAATATTTGAGAGAAGTTTGGATGGGTGAATGAATGAGAGAGATATGGAGGGTTATTGTCCAGGTGCAGGTAGATGGGACTGGGTGGAAACCAAGCCAGCACAGACCAGATGGGCCAAAGGGCTCATTTCTTTGCTGTAGTGCTCTATGACTCTCTAAGTCCCCAGGACTGGATGGAATATAACCCAGGTTACTGTGGGAAGTGAGGGAAAAGATTGCTGGGGTGTTGACGATGATAATTCGATCATCATCAACTCCCTGGCCACATGAGTGATACCAGAGGATTGGAGGATGGTAAATGTTGTTCGCTTGTTTAATAAAGGTAATAGGGATAATCCTGGGAATTATAAACCAGTGAGTCTTGCATCAGTGGTGGGCAAACTATTGGAGAGGATTCTTAGGGATAGGATTTGCGACCATTTGGAGAAGCATAGCCTTATTAGGTATAGTCAGTATGGCTTTGTGAGGGGCAGGTTGTGCCTAACAAGCCTAATTTGAATTTTTCTAGGAGGTGATAAAACAAATTGAAGGTAGAGTGGTGGACTTTAAGGCCTTTGACAATGTTCCCCATGGTAGGCTTATCCAGAAAGTCCTGAGGCATGGGATCCATGGAGACTTGGCTGCGTGGATTCGGAACGTAGAGGGTTGGAGTAGATGAAGAGTATTTTGCCTAGAGGTCAGTGACCAGTGGTGTTCCACAGGGATCTGTTCTGAGACCCCTGCTCTTTGTGATTTTTATAAATGATTTGGCTGAGGAAGTGGAGGGATGTGTTGGTAAGTTTGCAGGTGACAGAAAGGTTGGAGGTGTTGTGGAGAGTGTAGAAGGTTGTCATAGGTTACAACGGGATATAGACAGGATGCAGACTTGGGTGGAGAAGTAGCAGATGGAGTTCAATCTGGACAAGTGTGAAGTGATACACCTTGGAAGATCGAATGTGAAGGTAGAGTACGAGGTTAATGGCAGGATTCTTAGCAGTGTGGAGGAACTGAGGGATCTTGGGGTCCAAGTCCATAGATTCCTCAAAGATGCCATGCAAGTTGATAGGGTGGTTGAGAAGGCGTATGGTGTGCTGGCCTTCATTAGTCAGGGGATTGAGTTCAAGAGCTGAGGTAATGTTGCAAATCTATAAAACTCCAGTTAGACCGCACTTGGAGTATTGTGTTCAGTTCTGGTTGCCTCATTATAAGAAGGATGTGGAAGCTTTAGAGGGGGTGCAGAGGAGATTTACCAAGATGCTACCTGGATTAGAGAACATGTCTTATGAGAAAAGGTTGAGTGAGCTAGGGCTTTTCTGATTGGAGCAATGCAGGATGAGAGGCAACTTGAGAGAGGTGTATAAGATGATAAGAGGCATAAGATGATAAGTGGACAGTCAGCACCTTTTCCTCAATGGCCAATACCAGGGCACATCAGTTTAAGGTCAGAGGAGGACAGTTTAGAGGAGATGTCAGAGGTAGGTTTTTTACATTTGTGGTGGGTGCCTGGAACGCACTGCTGGGGTGGTGGTAGAGGCTGATACAATAGGGACATTCAAAAGATTCTTGGATAGGCACATGGTTGTAAGAAAAATAGAGGGTTATGGGCTGTGTAGGAAGGAAGGGTTGGATTTATCATACAGTAGGTTTATCTGGGCTGGAGAGCCTGTACTGTGCTGTACTATTCTATGTTCTAATTAGCTGAAAATGACAACTAGTTTGGGCCTACATGCATTGTGTCTATTGCTTTTGTGCAATTAACATAGTTAAAAGTGTTATTTGCAGCTGTACTGTATTTCCTGTTTCTATCCACCAGTTCTTGGATGTACAGCCATACCTTCTGGAAATGCTGTCAGTTGAGCAGGGAATGAAATAAGGTGACTCAAAACTGCAGTGTTGACGTGAAATTATAGCCTACTAATGCAGTTTGTCTCTCTGAATTTGAAATGCCTAAATATATTTATAAGTATTATTCATGCCCAGGCAAGCAATAGTTAATATTATACCACATTCAAAATGTATGTTTAGTGGCTGCTAGAAATCTGAAATAAAAACAACATGCTGCAAACATTTTGATATTTGTACATCAGTGGAGAGAGGAACATAGGATTAATCCAGTTTCAACAAAGAGCAAGAAGGCTTGAAGGAATGTTAAGCCTACCTTCTTCTCTACAAAGACTGACTAAGCTCCTGAATGTTTCCATAATTTTCAAAAGGATTCAATGCTAGTTTAGATTTTCATTTTTCCACTATGGCACATGATCATATGAAATCACTAATACTAAACAAAAAATTAAATCTTTTTTTTAAGGGTACTTTTTTTATTCGCAGGATGTGGGCCTCACTGCCACTGACAACATTTGTTATCCCTAATTATTCTTGAATTGATTGCCTTGCTCGACTATTTTTGAGGACATTTAAGAGGCAACTATATTTCTGGAGGTCTGGAGTCACATGCAGGCCTGACTAAGTAAGGTCAACAGCAGATTATCATTCCTAAGGGACTTTAGTAAACATTTGGGCTTTTACTATTGTCCCATACATTCCTTTTTTAAAAAAAAAATTACTTGAATTTAAATTCTCAACAGCCACTGCAGGTTTTGAATTCAATCTCTGGATCACGTCCTGGTCTTTGGATCACTGGTATCTTAAGCAGCACATTTCCTTATTGTAAGTTATTATTCCACCTATGCTTCAATTTCAGGGTACCCTAATGGATACACCAAGTTGGGTGCAGCAATGGGGAGTCATTGACTATTCAGGCCATGTTCTGAAGTTTTTAAGCAGAGGGCCAAAGGTTTGTGCCTTGGCTGGGGATGACAGGAGTTTGTACTTTTTTTTGGAACAAAAAATGTGCCACCTGTACTTATTCTGAAGGCCAGGTCTGAGGGGACCAGCTGCTGTGTGTGTGAGTGAGATTTTCAGGGTGGAGGGGCAGTGATTGAGATTGCAGTTGTCATTGTTTTTGGAGATTGGACTGGCAGAATCATTGTTCAGAGGATTGCATTTCTGGAGTGACATGGAAAAAATGAGAAATTATAATTATCATATGTTACTCCAGGAAAAAATTTATTTTCTGCTGTGACTAGCATGAATGCAAAGTGCAGCATTAAAACAGAAGAAAATCATACTTGGGACTTCTATATACAGAATTTTGTGTGTATTGATAAGGAATGACTATAATGTGAAGACCAATAATATAGAATCACATGGTTACTTTATAGAGTTGGTCACTGCTCCAACAAGCACTAAATGATTGGTTCTTAAAGTCCAATAAATTCCAGTGGATTTCCCCATGACTTTGAGGAGTTAATACTAAATGACTTTTTCTTTTTGAGCAAAGTTAGAGGACAGGGAGGTAATTGGCTTCATTCACTTGGTCAGGGAAGTCATGAGGAGATTAATTGAGTAGAGATAATGCAGAGCATAGGGTAGTGTGGAAGGCGACAGGGAAGGTGGGGACAGATGAAAGGAGGTGACTAATATGGGGGTTTTCTCTAATGGGTCCCCATAAAATCAAAGGACTATGTCAGTGAGGTAGTATGGTGGGGATGGAGGGAGGCTCTCCATCTTAAAAGAAACTAACAAGACATGGCACGTAGCACATTACATCGGAACAATTTGCAGTCTGGCTGCTGAATCCTTTGGTTTTGAAAGTACTGCCACCCAATGGTACTGTGGGGAAACTGCATGCAAACAAAGATGCTGATTTTTGAGTTTGGAATTAATTTTCAATGTGATCTTGTTCAATGGGTCTTCTAACATAGGGCAGCAGGTGCTGATTTTTGGCTGGTGGTTTCATAGGAATGAGGTGACAGCTGACAGTTCACTAACAGGATGAAGTTAGGACTAAGCTGGAGGTGAGGTGCTTGCTTATCTCGCCTCCCGCTTGCTGCTGGACTTGGCACTGAGTCTAGTCACAAAGTACAGATGCCCTGAGTTGAAGGACTGGAGGTACTTCGTATCTGTCCCCTGGCTTTGTATCTGGAATATGTAGCATGGGGGTTACTGACTGTGATAGGAAAGATAATTGTAGTTAAGTGGTTTATCTTTATTTTGCTTAATCTTCATGTCTGTAATTAACTTCCAACACTTAGTGTTTTAACTTAATTATTTTACAATTTTTATTATTTATATCCTGTTGAACATTTTTTTAACCATCTTATATTGAATGCCACAAATCTTTAAGTGCTGCTTGTCTTAACCAGATGCAATTGTGATAGTGCACATAAATTCACTAATTTCATAGTTGTACCCTGAAAATAAAGTGAGATACTTTGTAAAAGTGACTCGCAATAGCATAGTATATTCTGTGTCTAAATCTTTTTGTATCATATCCATTCCATTTAATTTGCATGTGCCTCTAAAGTCAGTCGAGTTTATAGTCATATACATACAAATTTTACAAAAGTTGTACACAATTTTTACAAGAAAGAACACAACTAGAACAAAAAAAGTCTATTGTAGTGCAAAGTGGTCATGGTGTTGGTAAACTGTAGTGATTAGGGTTGTGCAGGTTGGTTCAAGAATCATGATGTATTGGGCTGAGTCCACTACTCTCTGCAGCTTCTTACCAGTGACTTTCAACAAATTTTGATAAGTGGGATTTCTCCAAAAGCACCATGAACCAGGCTTTCAGCTACTTCAGGACTACAAAAATTGAACAGGCAAAGAAGCACATAATATTAATGCAACTAAAATGTATGAGCTTTATAAACGAGGTTTTGTCCACAGGATGTAGTTTGCATGAAATTGGTGTACCCTCTGATAAAGCATATATTCACAATCTAATGTACATTAAGCTGGTAACTAGATTTTTGAAAAAACACAACATAAAAAGTAAAAGCAGGATTGGGCTGTTTGCACCTCTGTACCTGCTTCACAAATGAAACTAGCTGATTCCACTTGCTGTCCAGTTCCCTATCTGATTCCTGATACTATCTGCACAAAATCCTTCACATCCATGGCAGGATAAACCAACCAGTATTAGTGTCCTCTCCCAGACCAACATCACCAGCATGGAGGTGCTAATTACGCTCGTCAGCTCTGATTGGCTGGTTATATCATTTGTATGTCTAGCACCAGGCTTCTGAAACAGGCATTCTATTCCAAGACCCATCATGGCAGAAGAATATCATGAGGAAGTGCTTCAAGGATGTTCTCCAGTCCTCCTTCATCCCCACTGCCTTGTAGGAATACCTGACCCATGACCACTCGTAATAGAGAAGGACATTTGTGGATAGCACTGCAAATCCCGAGTCCCTCCAAGGAAGCCCAGTGAAAACAGAGGAAGGAGTGCACCAGCTTTCAAACTGTCCAGATAACATCTTGACTTCCATCTGTTCTAGTCTATATGCCAAAGCAAGCTGAACACACGACATAAAATTTTCTCTTCACTGCTGCTCTTTGGACAAATTGCTTGCTTGTACACAGAGCAGCTTGGTTGTCTTTATTTGTTCCATCGTGTACTATCTGAATTGAATCACACAGCTTGCTGTCTTGCAGCACATGTCTGTGTTAACCCAGTTGGGAGCTTAGCACCCAGTGCTCTGTGTTGCAATTCAGGCTTGGCATTGAAATTTCAGACTTCTGTCAAGCAGTATGTCTCAGTTTCTTCTCTCATCCACTCGCTAAGATACTGGTGGATAGCCAGTTGTTTATACTAACGAGCAAAAATACTTTATCTGTAAAAACAACTTACAGAAGGCCAGGCAGGGTTTCTCTGCAGTGCACTTATTCCACAGAAGCAGGTAGCTACTAGCATGTTCCACTTCAAGACAACCTACTAATAACACAGAGAAGAGTTGGCCATATGCTACAATTCTTAAACTAATACCAACCAGAATTACATACAAGCATCTGCTGTGAAACAGAGGGGTTGCGTATTGCGCTTTTCTCTAAAGCAAAACACAATTCCCGTTGAATCCCAGGTCGTAAGTGGTGGTGTGTTTCTGCATGATGTTTTTCTCTTAACAGTAATGATGAATACTGCAGTTGCTGCAGGGGTGGGGGTGGGGCACGTAAAGAGATTTGTTTGGAAACTGACAAGGAAATCTCTAAGGTGGCCAACAGCTGTGTTTGGAGATGTATGCGAATGCTTATCAACTCCCAGCCTTCAGTTTGAATGGAGACACACTCTTTTAAACACATATCAAATACAAGTAAGACAATTTAATGATACAACTCAAAAAAAGACAGTGGTCATTTAAGTTTACAATTTGCACTTAAAGTTGCTGGCCCTGATTCAGATGTCTTAAGAGCAAATAATATGGAAAACTCCTGGGTAGTGGTGAGCCGCCAGACAGCAAAATGAGCGTTTTTTTAAAAAAACAATGTTACCTGCGCACGAGTCAAATGCGAGTTGTAATATATAAAACCAGATAAAAATTTTTTTTGTTTCTTTTGCGGTTTGTGATTACTTAATTAATTTTTTCCTGCACATAAATTCTATAAGGGTGATTTTACTCCATAGCTTGGGCAATGTTTTGTGAATTCCATTAAGGTGAATTTCCATTACCTGAATGATCTTAATGTGGGGTTTACAGTGTGTGACACAATTACATACAAGTAACGAAGAAATGTTGAACCTGAAATGCATGACTTAAGTCAAACTGGAGTTCCTTCTGTGGGAATTGGATTTGGTATCTGTGATGAGATTATTGACTTGGTGTGAGTATGATTGATAATCAACGTGATGTATTTTTGCAGAATGGCGCCTGTTTTCAAGTGTCCAATGAAAGGCGCTTCGCTAAGGAGATTCTTCCCATGTACTTCAAGCACAATAATATGGCAAGCTTTGTCAGACAACTCAACATGTGTAAGTCCATTATATCATGTTGTTAGTGTCGGAAGGGGCTGTAATGAGGACGAATTTTTAAAAAAATTAAAAACTGGAATACATTTTCCCTAATCCTGAAAGTTTCTTTTATCCCATGCAACAAAACAATTGAATTTAACAGGAAGATTATGGACTTAATGATGATACCTGATGGAGGTTGATTCCATTGCTGTTGGCTTTCTTCCAAGTGATCAACAGTGCTGTTTGTTGACACTGTGCTTATCAGAATGCCATTGAATCTGTATTGGTTGTTTAGAAAGCTGAAATGGGTCAATGCACTGAAGGAAGACATGAATACATGATGGGAAGTCACATTCACATGATCAAAGGATTACATTTGGGCAAGGGCATAGAGCAGATCTTGAGTAGCATTCAGCTTTTGCGTTCAATACTGAGAGAAGGAAAAGATGTTTGAAGGAAGTGCTGGATTAGGATAGTTGTTAAGAGCGAGCAGCAGGGAAACCAAGGATATAAACTAACTAAATTCGGGAGAGAATGAAGCCAAGAGAATGGGCCAAATGCTGGCAAATAAGGCATCTCGGTTGGCATGGACCAGTTGGGCCAAAGGGCCTGTTTCTATGCTGTGACTCTATGAGAACAGGAGGGTAAGATCTAGAGAAAGAGTGGAGAATGATTGAGTGTTAAGGCCTTGGCAGTTATCAGCTGTTATTTGGAATCATTGTTAAAGGCACTGAGTTGAAAAAGGAATAATCATGGTGTAGTGTCTCATCTACTTGTACAGAAGCTGCAATGTAGATAGAAAGAACATGACATGTTTTGCTAGGACAGAAATACAGGAGCTGCACAGAAACATAGGGCTGTATGAGAGCACCTGTGTAGAAAGACAGAACTGGAAATGTTGGAGTTAGCTGAAGAGCAGGATGCTAAGAGTAAGACCAAGGAACTTGATCTGAATACTCCTATCAAATTTGTTTCCTTTTGGAAATTTGTTTGCCAGGGTTAGTAACCTCACGTTCGTATAGTGGGGATAGTGCAGGTGTATGAGATCTGGAGGCATGAAACAGGCTTAGAACCTTTGCGTTAGGGGATGCAGTACTGTTGCAGCTTAACGTGAGTCCTACGTTATTAAAGAAAAGTTTAGTCTGAAGCTGTAACTTGGAGTAAGAAAACTGTTTATTTGTCGATTAATGTTACCATTTTAGGACCGTTGGTGTTCATGAATATCAGTAGCTGAGAGTTTAGGTAAATGAACTGTTGCTGCAACACATGTAGTTTGCAGGAGGTGGAGGGATATACAACTGAATCCGATCCTGTTTAATGCTTCATTCATACTTTCCATTGAAAGCAATTAGCCGTGGGAGTAACAGCAAAAATGGCAAGATAATTGAAACAGAAAGTGCTGGAAATGCAGGAAGAACCCAATGTTAATGTTACAGGTGAATCAGAATTGTGAT
>JARFYF010000112.1:74754813-74766513 GCA_030265395.1 Rhina ancylostomus | reverse complement strand
TGTTGAGATAAATTTAACTTTTGATGTAAATCCTAACAATAATTGTAAAATGGTGAGAAGTATTGAAAACTGACGTGTCTTTTGGTTGTCTTCTATCATTGCTCTCTAGTTAGTCAGACCACTGCAAATAACTTGCACTTTTCCACAAATTTATCAAACCGCTAAGATTGGAACAGTTCTACTGGATCATGTAACCTCTGTTCTAATGAAAGGAGTTGCTACATTGCTTCATAACTGATGCCTGCCCATTTCTGGCTTCATAAAGAAATGAACATGTGTAGTGTTGATTCCTGGAATTGTTGCTCATTATACATTTTATTTATGCCTGTCTATTTTACTATCTACAGTTTTGAGAGTGGAAAGCCAAGAACTGCTGAGACACTGTTCAGTACAGATACAGACAACCTGGTTGCCACTTCCAGCACAGTGACTTCACCATTTATATCACACGACCTGTATGACACACTTCTGGATGAAAACTGTCAAATGACCACAGAAGAGAATTCTGACCGGTGAGATTTTGCTTGAAAATTAATCTGAAGAAATTAAAGATTAGTTATTCTCCCTCTCCGTGCTTTTGAGGTTGTTCATGGCTTTAGAAGGAGTAGTGCTAATGGGTCTGTTCCAACCTTCTAATTTTATTTATCTGATCGAAGGTCACACACACCACAGGACAAAATCCCTTCTGCTGGGACTTGGAGTAGTGGAAAGTCTGTCCCCATATCCACCTCAAATGCAGTGCATCCATTGGGGAATAAAATGCAAGAAACAAAATAAAGAGGAAACCTGACTTTTAACTGAACTGGCCCTGTAATACTAAATAATCTCCCAGTTAGTGGTATTTCTATGATCTGGAGACTGGGAATATGCAAGGTTTTAAAAATGTCTTTTTAATATAGTGAATTGCTGATCTTTTTCTGGGTTTCAGAAAAGATTGATTAATGGCTGGAAATGGTCACTTTGAATCGATCATTTAATTCTATTTTATCCTCCCTTTTCACTCCAGGGGTGAAATAATTGACCATTTGGATATGATTGACAACAGTTTGGCTCAGATGCATTCCTCGCTCAGCAACAATCGATTAAACATTAATTTGGATTTACTCAAAGCTGTGAGTTGAAATTGAATTTTATCTTTTCTAGGGGCAATGTAAGATCTAGATCTGTATAGGCATTGAGTTATAGTGATCTACAACAAGGAAACGGGCCCTTGGCCCACCATCTGCACCAACCATCAAGCATCCATTTACACTGATGCAACACTAAACCCATTTTGTTTTCCATACCTCAGATTCTCCAGATATCTTTACACCCACCTACTCATAATGGCCACCTAACTCACCAAGTTGCAAATACTGGCACGTGGGAGGAAATTGGAGCACCCAGTGGAAACCCATGTGGTGGTAGGGAGAAGCACTAGAGAACATGGGCACATGTGTAATTTCTCCATTTTAGCTTAAAACTGGCCTAAGTATGGTTTTCCCGTGAGGGCAAGTCTTGTATTTCCCCCATTTTGTCTATAAGAGGAGATTGTTTTATTGATAACTCTTGCGCTTCCTTAGTAGAGATTATAAATAGGCTCTTATTATGGCTCTTTTGGTTTGATGTTGTGCAACAAAACCATACAGATCAGCTGGTTCCAGGTATGCTGACCACTAGTTCAGTTAGATGTTCTCAGTAATGTCAGCATTTAGTCACTAAACTTTGGTATCTGCAACTCTGGATTAGAGAGAGGAACTCATTTCAGCCTTGATTCCCACTGCTGATCATTATCATTTTGCCTTTGCTGGAAAGTGAATTAGACCCAAATCGGATCTGGATGTGATGATCTCCATTCTAGACCATGTTGTCTAGACCTAACTGGCTTATTTCTAATGATGACAATCGCAACAGTTGTGATATGCTTAACAATATTAGTAGTACTGCGCCTCAAGAGTCAGCACTTTCCAGCAAGGGGAGAGAAGGAGAAAATTGGCAAAAAAAATGCCATTATGATCATTCCTTTAATGGCAACATTTCAGGTCTAATTCTTTTTCAATAAATGTATTTTTGGAATGACAGGCAACTAATGCATACATTTGCAAGATAAAGTGCAAGTGCTTACACAGAGATCACAAAGAACCAATGAAGGATTAATGTCTACTTTGAAAAGGGATTGTAACCGCTGGCATCAACCTTGCATCAAAATGTCATTAGTTTTCGATAATTTGACAGTTCTGTGCTTATTCATCAAGTGAAAAGAATTTGTTTTTGTTTGGGGCTGTGGGAGACTTACAGATTGAGTGTTCTTAAGAATGGACTTTTTCTTTTTAACTTTGAAGTCTTTCCATCAAGGCCACTTCAGCAAACTTGCCAATTTATTGAACAACAAGCAATTGTTATGTTGGAGAATTTGCAGAGTCTGAGGAAAAGTTAATTATTTGTCTTTGCTTTTGTTCCATGAATTGTTAAAAATTACTCTTCATATGTCTCATGGAAAACAAATGGCATTTTATGTTCATATTTAACAGCATTTTAAATAACCTGATCAAGAGTAATTAAGTAGAAGTGTTGAGTTCTAGAAAGCCTAAAATATGCGCAAGACCCTCAAACTCACTTGGTGCAATGCACTCAAGTAATAAGATCTTTTATTTTTTAGACAAGGACCACAAGAGGCATTAGGCCACATTGGTAAGAGTGGAGTATGCCGTCAGTAAATCAGTTACACTTTTGATTACTTCTTTTTTCTCAGCTCTACAACCCATCAGTTGGAGGATTAGTAACAACATTTCCTGAAGTAGGACTGGACACCAGCAAGGTACTTAGCTCATGGCAAATGATATCATTATAAGCAGCTAGCCTTTTTTTTTCAGCTGGTTGCAAAAAGTCAAGAGAGAGAAGATTGTTGCCCTTCAGCTATATATTTGCATGTTTTGTACATTTTGGACATATTTCCTTTTCATGGAATCTCGTACCAATTTTGAGAACCATTTTGGAGGTGAAACTAGGCTTTGTAGCACCTATCTTATGAGCAATCAAGGAGTATTAAACTACCAATCTGACATTTGCATTGTAGTAGGGAGTGCGCCACACAACGTAGTTGCAAAGAGGCTAACAGCTGCAGGTATCATACAGATAGTGTAGATCATGAATCCAGTCAGTGTGTAATACATATTTCAAGCCAGCATTGCCACTTTGGAGCTCCATGCTCTAGTTGACAGCTTCTCTTAACCCTGTACAGCTGTGTGTGCTTCATTGGCTTGAACAGTACCCACATCTTGGCTATTGAAAAGGAATTCAACAATTTACAGGTTAGTTATTGATTTATTTCTTCTGATGCTGGAATTTTGAGTTTCCCATATGATTTAAGTATCAGTAGTCAGCAAGTGGTCTGGCTGATACAGGACTCTGTTTTTGGTGAATTAAATGTTTGTGCACAGAATATTTTTTTCTGAACATGGGTAGGCTGGTGGGACTTCCTCCTGGCATTCAGCATGACTTGGAGAATAAATACAGTTCATAAAAGATGCTGAAAGTGAGTGGGTTAGGGTGGGGAGAGAAGCACTTTCAGGAATTCTCTTCACCATAATGGCCAGCATTATCTCCTCCATTCAGAGTGGGTACTTTCTCCCTGCTGCCTCCTGTTGGAATGCTTGCTGCTCCAAGATAAAGATGGTTACATTAGTGAGTGTCATGCAGTATATTTGGGTGATGGACCTATCATGAATAGTTGTTGCTGTGATGCAGTATGTGTGGGTGATGTGGCTGCCATGGGTGCAGTGTGTGCGAGTTATGAGATGGGGGTATGAAACCAACAGTGGTGTGAAGTATATGAAGGAGAGATAAAGCATACGAGTATAATGTGTGAATCCTGTTTAATCATGTTGTTGTTAGATAAGTGAAAGTACTGTAGTTAATTGAGTTGTGAGTGAGGCACTTAAAGATGCAGTCCTACCTTAAGAACTTGTGTGAGATCTTCCTGGGTTGCATTTAGATCAGAGTGGCATGTATCCCTGTACCTGTCAATGCCACTGCCTTCTGAACATGGGATATCTTCCTTACTTTTTCATTCCACTGCCAGAGAGCATTTCAAATTCCCATAATCAGCCATTGTTGAATCTTCCACGGCACCATATTCTGAATGATCTCAGCACCACTGGCAGCCACAGTGAACCTTCCCTTTAAGAGGCTCAGGTTAAGTTTCAGTAATTCTGCACACTAATTGCATTGGACATCCTGTTGCTGCAGGCTGTCAGTTAACAATGCTGGGAGCAGTGGTGCATGCAGTGACCATGGAATTAATGGTATGCATTGTAAACCTTGTGCTCATTTTCAAGGTTGACTGATTTATCCCATCCTTGTCCTTTTAAATAGTTTTATTTTACACTTTTGTTGCAGTTTGAGATGTTCACCTGCTGTCAAAGGATATGCAGATTTGTAAAAGTATATTATCTGACAGTAGTTAACCCCATATTGAAAATTAGAGAGACATCTCTGGGCTTGAAAATAGTGTTGGGAGCAGGTTTCTTTTTTGAACAGCATGGCAGTTGGAATTCTACAGTTGGTTTTGGCAGTTTTAGGTTAGCAGATGGAAAGTTTGGCCTTAGTTTTGTTTTTAATCTAGAAAACAGTATCACTCTCAAGAACAATAAATGTCAATGGGTTCAGGAGTGGGAAAACAATTTCTCTAATAATCTGAATTATGTAATTGATATCATTCATGCCTTATTAAAGATTGAGAATTGCAGCTAAGTATTACTGAACATGTTCTTGCAGAGGGCAAATGGACAAAAAGAGAGTAATGCACAAGAGGAACAAGATTATACAGAATTGCAGACCAAACAAGGTAAGCTGCTCTTGTTTATTTTGTGATTAAATCTTAGAATTAATAAACTAATAATGGAAGAATATAGAAAATGCCTACTTATTGTCTTTGCAGAAATACGAGTGAAATATTAGCTCAGTTTGGAGCATTGGGAAGTATCTGGGATACCTTTTTTGTTTCTAAAAACATTAGAAAACAAGGGATCTTTTGTTTCTAAAAACAAGGGATCATTTGTTTCTAAGGAGCTGATAGTATAAGATTGTTTTGAATAGTTTAGTAATTTGTTTGCTCTGTCAATCTTTCTCTCCTCCCTTACTCTTCTCCCTTAAACATCTTTACAGGTGAAGCTGAAAGTCAAGATAGCAACACCCTGTCTTTCTCAAAGGAGGAAGCGGAGGGAACGGATGAGACCGATATGTTACCAACCTTACTGGAACTGGCTGAAGAGGCTAGTGATGTCACATTTTTCCCCAGCGACATCTCTATTTTTGACAGTGACACTTGAAACCAAGGTTCTAAGCTGATCTACAACCAAATGGCACCCAGCTTTTGCTGGGATGGGTGTATTCTTTTGAAACAGTAGAACATTACATTACTGCTGTAAATCAGAATTTCCTCATTAATGGGCAGTGGATTTCTAGGCACAGTATGTTCCTTTAGCTTGGGCTTAATGAATTTAGACTAGTGAGCAGAATTATCCACAAGTCAGTATCCTTAAAGTGATGTTGCATTTCTTTTTTGACATAAGCTAACATAATTAGAAAAGAGACTGCTGTGCAATTAAATGGACAGGTCTGCTTTGGGCTGACACACTGGCCTCCTTGTGTAACATTTCCATCTCTCTCTTCCATAAAGTGCTTGAGTCAAGCTGTCACTAAGTAGAAGCAGAGGTAGTGGTAAACTGAAGTTCTGATTGGCTACACATTGCAAACAGCCTGGTAATGCAGAGCTGTTTCAGTGGAGATCATTCAGGAGAGGGTGTGACAATATAGGGATATGTTTATTACTAAGCTTTCTTTATTTTCCATTGAAGCTGCTGGTTTTGAATAGACACCAGACATGGGTTTGCTACTGTGCACAGTTGTGTGATTATTAATATTTGGCATCAGCTGAATGCAACAAGAGCTTCATAAAAGTTGTGTCTGCACAGTCCATTGACATAACTAGCCTTGGATATTTGATTATTTAGGCATTTACTCATTATTATTTCCAGTCCTGCTCCTGATCTGGTTATTTACCAATAATTTCCAAAAGGGTTTAATTTGTAGTTTCTGGCCTTTGTTTTCTTTGTTGCATCATATAAATACCTGGGAATTTCTTAGCAGCAGGATAGATTCTGCCTGAAGCAGGTTGATTGCTATAGAATGGTCAATAAAAGTAGAGAATTAAAATAAAAATGCAAGGATTACCTAGGAAGTTGGTCAGAATCAGTGCAGAGTTTGATACAGAAATTCTGAACAAAATATGAGCTCTGATGCTGACAAGCCTGCTGTTGATTTTTCATTTTTTATGTTGATTTCAGAGCAATTTTTGAAAGTAAATTGCAAAATGCAGCTTCATTTCCCTTAGGTTTTTTAATTAGTCCCATCTTTTGTTGTAACATCTCACTCCTTGCATTTCTCTGGTTCCTCCACACAAATCACAATGCACTCCCATTTTGCATTTCCAATTCTTATATAGTTGCATTCTTATTTACGAGTTCTGGAGGCCAAACTACACCCAGCCAACTTCAAAAACTCCAAACAATTATTCTGGCTAGCTTTGAATGGATATTAACTGGTGTTCATAGTAGCATTACATAGAATTAAATGTGGCAACATCTTTCATCATTTAATGATTTTTTTAAATTTGTAATTCCTGGCTTTGACTTTTTATATGTCCTGCCATCCTCTCCCATGGGTTATAAGGTGCTTGAGTAGATTTTCACATGTACTGGCAGCACTCTGATAAGTTTCCAGCAGGAATCACTAGAGAAGGATCAGCAACAGAAAGCCCAAGGCCATATTTCCAGAGCCCTTACACCACTCTCAACTCTTTACTGCCAGGTTTGTGTGGCAGTTTAGTTCCTCTGCTGTCAAATGGCATATATTTTACTCAAAAGCTATGAACAGGTTTAATGGAAGATCTATTGTCAGTAGAGCTTGTAGGTCAGGAAGAAGTTGTCTGCAGATGTATAGTCCACTTTCTCTAAAGCTAGGGGTGCAGCCCTGCAATTTAAAGTGCTCATATTTTGCACAGGCAGCTGGGCTGCCCCCAGAACACCCTATGCAAAAAAAGATGCATTTCACTGTGTATTTCGATGTACATGTGACTCAAAGATATCTTTTATAAATTGCTAAATTGGCGATTAATTTTAATACAGGTAAATATGAAGTGATTCATTCAGTACATTGTAGGAAAGGCAATACAGACTAAATGGCGTAGGACTTAAAAGATGTGTAGGAACGGATGGAACTGAGTGCATATGTATATAAATCCTTAAGTAGTAGGATAGGTTGAGGGAATGATTAGTAAAGAATATGAGGTACTGGTTTCATAAATAGAGGCATAGAAGACAAAAAGCAGGGAGGTTAAGGTGAACCTGTCTGAAGTACTGGTAAGAACACAACTGGACAATTGCGTCCATTTCTTGCTACCACTCTTTAGTAAAGATTTATTGGAATATTTCCAGTGGTGAGGGATTTCAGCTATAAAATTAGACAGGAGAAGAAGTTGTTCTCGTTGAAGCAGAGATTACAAGGAGATTCGGTGGTAGTGTAAAAGGTCATGATAGGTATAGATAGATTAAATGGAGGGAAGCTGACCCCGTTAGAGGATGGTTGGAAATCTAGGGTACGTGGATTTAATATGCTGGCTGAAAGGGGCAATGGAGAAGGTGAGAAAAAATTTTGTTACACAGTGTTGTATGATATAACTCTTCCTGCCTGTTAAGGTGTGGCAACAGAGTCAGTAAAGGGCTCTCAGAGAGTTGGGCAAGTACTTGAAGAAAAAGAACTTGCACAGAATGGGAGAATCAGGAAATTGGATTGAGTGGATTGCTGTACAAAGAGCTGACGTACACTCGATGGTGTGAATAATCTCCTACCATGCCATAAGGAACTATGATACTAAACGCTGCTCATAATGCATGAAGCTTGATAACTATTTTGGGTGCTTCAGTAATTGCTTACAACACTTGATGTTTTTTAAAGGGCTCTGCTGATTTCACAGATGGTAAATTGTTACACAGTAGAGAGTGATAACAAAATGCATTGCAAAAAAAACCTAACAATTGGTGTTCAGTAGCGAAGTAGAAAGCACAACTGTTATGATCTTTGGAGCCAAACAAATTAGAAAAATGTAGAACACAAAACCTAGATCTCTGGTGACCTCCTTGAGATAGAACATTTTGAGAGAAAGGTCTGCAGGAATTCCTCTCTTTTGTGGGTTAGGGAAATTAAAATGGCCAAACAATTTCATGAATTAGGGAAGAAGGGAAAAAATCCATTGCTTTCTCTATTGCAAATGGGGTTGATCTAGGATAAGTCATTTAGAAATGCCCTTCAGCATTTTCCAGGCTTCTAGTAGATCTTGGTAAACTCAAAATAGGAGTCAAGTTCAAACCTGGTATGCATCTCTTTGATCTCAGAGCTTCTAACCAAAGCTTAGGTGCATGTTCATGATCTTTAATTTGCTGATGACTGCTATTGTTGCCCTCACTTGGTGGGCTAGAAAAAAATGATTTATCTCTTTAAAAAAAAGTCACTTTACCTTGCCGTTATTTTTGAAAACTTCACTTTGTTGTGTGAGTACTGGTCAAGGCAAGAAGGGAAACGGAATATCAAGGAAAAGTGACACTAGTATACTGTGTAGCCTTTGCCAATCCAAATGCATCAACTTGCACCTGTCATTGTGAAACATTCTTCACAAGAGATTTTTGCATATACCAGTTATATACATTTGCCTTAAAATGAAATCTTGATTGCATTAGAAGTGTGCTGCATTTTACTTTTTGTTATTTTGTTTTAAATGCATGCCTTTTGATTCCATTTAGCTGGTTTGCAATAACGCTAATCATCACGAGAGGGCATTACATTGCAGTTAATGTGAGCACCAAGGATTGTATGTTACATGGTGATGCCCTTGCTTTTATATTGTCAACTCCAATGTCTACTTATACTCGTTGATGACTGAAATTAATGATGGTATCTCATTACTTCTGTGCATTCATTGCATGCTTTAATTTCAAAAGTGAGTATTAAGATTTTTTTTATTTTCAACATTCACCTCTGATACTGAAAGTTGTTTCTCTTCATTCTCCCCCCCCCCCCCCCAAACCAGGTGCATGTTAGGAAGTCAGTCTTTTTTTGCAACAGTAGTCTACTACAGATACTACTGTAGGAGAAATGAAACACTTGGAAGTCCCATTTTAATATATTGTCCTTTACCATGCTTAATGCTAGCTCAGAGAATACATTGTTGCAGTTGCCCCTTGTCATGCACAAAATAAAAAGTAAATTATATTTGAGTAATTGAGTAAATTAAATTATATAATCCCATTGGTATCACAGTATAATAGTAACTGCTTCCTCTCAGCACGAACCTCATGCATTGTCAACTGAATCTTGGTTAAAACAAATGACACTATAAATAATGACCTTGAAATTCAAGTGCACCTAAATGTGCATGTTTGATGGTGGTCACAGTAGCATATCAATGTCTGTTTCCGTTGCAGGCCAGACCCTAAACTCATTAGTTCTTGAGACCCAATGCCATGGATATTACTAGACATCGTCGAAAGGAAGCAGAGTGATCAGTTTAATTGCAGGTGTGGGAGGGATAGTGATTGGCCAGTGCAGGGGCATTAGGCCCTAGTCTTATTGAAGACTTGGGACCATTGAGACATTGGGTGACAGGAAGGTGGTGGTTGGTGGGGAGGGTTGGTAGTCAGTGGGGGTGGTGGTATCATGGGGAGGAAGAACTGAGGGATAAGAAAGCAAGTATTGGGATTGCCTTAATGGGGTCCCAGACAGGTCCTGCAATATGAAGACTTAGTGCCAATAAAGGTTATTCCTACAACATCATAGTTTAATTTTCTTTGCATCTGTAATGATATAATTTGTTGTGTGTCTGATAAGATGTTCCTAGATGAATTTTGAGATGGTTGTTACTATGAGACCTAGTACTAAAATTAACAGCACTGCAACAGTTTTAATTCTTAATGTTTTGAAATTGAAATTACTTTCTCTCCCAATGCCTCTGCAATCTTGCAGGTGTGATAATTGAAGAATTTGAATTGGGCAGCAACTGACTTTCCTGTGATTTGCATGTCATAGTAACCCAGTAATATAGTAGCATTTCCAGTATCTCCGTTCATCTGTGTTCCCCATTTCCAGCTTCTTAAAACATGATGAGGCTTTTATGGGGGAAACATCTTCATTTTACCTAAAGTACAGATGATGGAAACTGAAACTTACCTTTATGTGTCACATGATCAAAGGCGATTTTTTTTTCTCAAGAATATGTTTTACAGTTGGGGTGAAGTGACACAAAATTGTCTGTGTTCGCACCAATTGACAAATCAGCCACAAAATGGTTAGTTTGGGAATTTTTGCTTAAAGTCAGTGGGACAACAAGGGAGCCTTTTGAGGTTGTCTCAAACCATGTTGGAGCATAATAGAGAGACTTTCTTCCTGCATCTTGCTTTGCTACCTTGACCTATCTGAGCTTCCTGCTGGTATTGAAAGGCAGCAGGTTACATTTGCTAGTGCCAACATCTCTTATCTCCATAAGCTTGAATTTTTGGAAAGTAAATGAAAGGATACAGTGGGAAGATGTAGAAAGAAGCTCTGTTTGATAACATTGCCTGCTCAGAGATTTGATTTATTAGAGTGTGTAATCTACTGCCTTGCACTTTTTATTAGAAGCTGTATATGACTCATGGTTCTGAGAGTGATGAATTACTAGTAACAGTGCTCTTTCTAGAAAAGCAGTGTTAAAGAAGCACAAGATAGGGTTATAGTTAACAGTTTAAGCCCCTAATTCTTAGACTAGCACATAACCACCACTTATGTGTTAGTAATTAAGCACTTAACTGTTAAATCTTTAATTGGTACCATAATATTTTTCTTCTTGATCTAGCAGCATACAATATTTTTTTAAAAGGTCCTATGTGATCTTTTCACTAGTGCATGGGAGCTATTTTGTCTTTTGCTTATCTTTCTATGTGTAAATAGGATTTGTTTCTTAGGACTTTTTTTTAAAGAGAGTATGGTTTTGTATAGAAAGTCTGAAGAAATGTTTAAGGTATCAATTTTGCACACTTAATGCTGTTCACATGCATTACACTAACAAAATAATGGACAGATTTAAATCTATGTTATCAAATGTTTGATATTAAGTATATTTCTTACAGTGGCTATAAATAAATGTATTGTCAAATTCTAGTGAAATATCTGGCTTTCTACTTGTGAATTGTGTTTTTAAGCCAATTGGCAACATTATTGTCATTGTGCAGAACCTTGTTCTTTTTCTACCAGTGAAGGCTTTGCGAACAGTCCACAGTAACAGATGCAGAGTGAAGATCCCTTATTCCCAGGTGACATATAGCACCTTGTGAGAAATGGAGACATTTCTTGTTAAGCCATGCAAGTTTTAAAATAGCTAGAATTAAAATGGAAACTATAGTTTGATTTATTGGAGAGAAGCTGGTGATCTACCTTATTGGGAAGTGGTTATTGGTGAAAATTTCTGAAAATTAATTTAGTTGAAGCAGCTAATTTGAAATGGTAATGAGGATTTTTTGGATGATTGTTCTGGAATATTGACTCCTGAGAGCAATCCATTACAAGGGCAAAACTTCTATTTTGATCAAAGGTGTGAAAAAACTTAACTCCATAAAGTCCGTCAATCTCCAT